>LBNU01023815.1:0-12724 GCA_014162995.1 Artemisia annua
AATAATATTAATAGTATGGGGTAAGGTGGCTAGTTATAACACGCAAGACCAAACCCGTAACTTTTCAAGAATATCTCGACATACTCAACCCGAGCTCGTTCCCAATAATTTAAAATTCCATAATACGTTCGATAAACATATAAACCAAACCATACGTTCAAAACATTTAAATTTGTTAGGTTATCCTAGTGCTGGAGTCAACGTAGTGCCTAATAACGATATCAAAAATAAATCACCACATATATTCCATATTAAATTTATAATTCCAATTCAAATTCCATAGAAACCACGAATTTCAAAACCACGATTCAAGGTTTACAAATTTATCGCGAATAACTTTCAAATATTCCAAAAATCATTAAATTTAAAGTAATGCGGGTTATTAAATAGCTCCCTAATTTGCCAGTTGTCACACCATCAGAATTGATCTGACAGAATTCTTTATATTTTCTTTCTGGAAAATTTCTAGAAAAACCTATGTTTTAATTCCTGGAATCCTGCAAAAACATTCATTGTGACTCGATACAAGCATTTGACTCAAACGAATACTAATATGCATGTTTATATCTTATTGTTATCGTTCATGTTCAATTCGTTCATTAAAACAAATTTGGATTTCCCTTACACTTATCTTTTGCAAATTACCTTTATATGTAATTAACACGAAGTTAAAAACAAAATAAAGCATTTTCACAGTTTATATTTGATACATGAACGATGAACAATATGAATGAAATATGCATATGAAAACAAATAAAAGCAAATAAATAAACAAACAAACAATTAAAAGCTTGGGTTGCCTCTCAAGAAGCGCTTTTCTTTATTTATGAGTCTTGTACCTAGACTCAAAGTCATAACCTATTACGTGACTCCATCATTCGTCACGTCCTCTAGGTCATCCTCTGGTTTGGTTTTATATTCTGGACCTAGTTGTAGACATTCCTTGTAGAACCCAAATATTTTTCTCATTAGGTAGTCTACTCCCTTTTTCTTATCCTCATTACTTTCACTATCCGCAAAATCATTAGGTCCTAAGTCCTCAATTGAGTACATGGCGGTTGCTAAGTAGTTTAGTGCACGATCAAGAAGCTCAATATCAATCAACCTATGAAGCTTCCTAAGTTCCCTAATCTCATTCTCAATTTGGCTACGCAACGAAGCTACTTCGTCAGGTGTAAGAGGTGGATTCACGTTCTCCATAGTGGTAAACGGAATAGTCTATGAAAACTTTTTATGAACAAAGACACAGAAAAAGATAGACTAAAGAAAACCTAATAAAAAGAAAATAAAAATCGCACTAGATAGGAATCTAATGAGTAGACCTAATAAAATAAAAATTCAACCTAAACAATAACTATTCCCAAGCAGCGGCGCCAAAAACTTGATGCATGGTTTTGCAACCTTGCAAAAGGTTTTACTTCTCAAGGGATCTTGAGAAGCTTGCAATCCCCACCAGGCAGTGTACCTGACCGATGTAGTAAAGTGAGTGGCAAGTACCGGGGGATTGATCGTTCTTTAGGAGAATAGTGTCATTAGGATTGAAGGCTAAGTCACTAGGTCTAAAGGTGAGGGATGATTCTTTTTGTATTTTTTTATGTTTTTATGAAAAGCAAGTAAAATCTCGGGTATTGAAAGAGTGGGCGGAATTATTTGCTAGTCAACTAACCCAAAAATACTACTAATTCAAATAAAATAAAATAACAAGAAAAGTAAAAGTGGTGAACTTCTTATAATAAGAAAATGTGCTTACTTAGATTTCACTACTCCCTAGCTATCTCTTATTGATTAATTGGCTTGTTATAATTGTTTGAATGAAGGGTTGCTTTCCTTAATACCAGTCGTGGGGGCGTGTACGTCCTTCCTCAAATCTATAAGCTTCTATCTCTTCCTATGACGATGCGTTTAGTATCCTATCATGGCCTCATTAATAGTCACATATGCATTAAAAACAACCAATAACATCGGTGTACCCAGCCGAATACGTTTCTCAAGACGTTCAAGACTGTTACCATATAGAAGGTTGACAAGTTTTCTTGAGCCTAACGCGAAATCAATCACCCAATACAATCAAACAAACCAACAATCAATAATTAATAGCTAGGTTTCATTAGATCTAAGCAAACACTAAAAAACCTAAGCTAGCATGTTAAAAGAAAGACAAGCATAAAGGATAATCAAACAACACATAGACATATTGAAGATTAACTTATCTTCAATTGAACATGGATTAAAGAAGGGTATGAAACCCTTACAATAGCTGTAAAATTCGGCTAGGGTTTGTTGCACAAAAGTTCCACATCTAGTGAATAAAAAATCCAAAACTATATATAGATATACAAGGGTGACAGCGTCAGTTTATGGGTCCTGACGCCGTCATCTCGCCGTCATTAGGGTTTCTTGTTGCCCAATCCAGCTTCTTGACTTCGTCACTCTTTAAATCTTCTGGGCCGTCTCTTGTAATTTTAATACGTGACGGCCTACTTCCATTTACACGTGACGTCGTCACGTGTAATTCCACATAAGGTTTTTTGGAGCGTCACTTGCAAATGTTTCCACCTCTTGAATCTTCAAGTGACGGTGTCAACTCGTAAGGCGTGACGCCATCAGGTGTAATTTCCTGACTTGTTTTCTTGATTTTGTCATTTTCTTCACTTTTGACTCCAAAAACGTCCAAAATGCTCCATTTTCCAGAATTCACATTCCAAGTACTTAAAATGAGAAAAGGAACGATTTGAGGTAATATTTGATCATAAAATCACGATTTAAGGCTTACATGACCCTCTAAAAGCGTAACAAATATTTCCTTATCAATGTCAAAGCCTGAATGACGTCAGAGCCTGAATGGCGTGTGAGCCCGTTGGCAACATAAGCCATTGTCGTTGGAGCCCGTTGGCGTATGAGCCCATTGGTGATGTGACACACTTGGGACCGATATTGAGCCATTTGAGACTAATGTTAGGCATTCGAGGCCAATGTTAAGCCATTTGAGGCTAATACAAGGTACTTAGGACTGAGATTGAGCCATACCAGGCCGTTGAGGCCGTACTATGTCGCGTTTAAGCCGTACCAAGTTGTTTGAGGCTTTATCAGGTCGCGTTTAATCTGTACCAGACCATTTCGGGCCACATACAAGCCTTATCAGGTCGCGTTTAAGCCGTATCAGGCAGTTTCAGGCCACCTTCAGGTCGTCTAAGGCCGTTTTAGACTGTACCAAGTTGTTTCGGGTCACGTACAGGCCATTCCAGGCCGCGTTCATACCGTGCTAGGCCGCGTTCAGGCCGTGCTAGGCCGCTTTCAGGCTATCCCATGCCATGTTTAGGCCGGCCCAGGCCACGCTCAGGCCTGGTCAGGCCGTACTAGACCACGTTCAGGCCATGTCGGGCCGTGAAGCAAGGTCATGAAGCTAGGTTATAGAGCAAGGTTGGAAGGTAAAGGTGGGGAGCAAGGCTAGAAAGCTATGCCATGTTCCCGGGCTATGAAGCTAGGTCATGAAGCAAGGGTAGAAAGCAAGGGTGAGAAGCAAGGCTATAAAGCTAGGCCATGTTCCCAGCTCATATTTAACCAACCATTTTTGTTTAGTCCTGGACATGATTTATTGCAATAGATCTATTATTTCAATCAAATAATGACAAGGTATTCTAATAGCAAGAGTATAGTCATGACTGAATAATAAAACTATTTTAAGTGATACCATTTTGTGTTTTAAAAAAGTTCATAAAACCACAAAAGATGAGATTTTAGAACCTGGAAAAAGTAGATTATCACTGTTAATAGATCGAGATGAGGAAGACCGAAACGAGCTTGTATGTGTCATGTCCCACAGATGGTGCCATGTTCACGTATCATGTGTGAAACGGGTGTAAGTCGGTAGTGATGGTCGGATGTTCGGTTTCCCATGTAGAATGAATGTAAGGATGACCCCGTGAGAAGCATGATATTCCTGTAGTCGGGGTAACACTAGCATCGACCGGGTACCTTCATCTTACCTCATAGGTGAGGATGATACAGGATGGAATTAGGGCAAGGGATGAGTCGATAGAGGCCTTTGGGCCATTAGGGAGTTGATTTGCACACTCTTTAAATTGATTGGCACACTCCAAATTAGAGTGTGTTGACATTTATACCCTCACAAAGTGAAAAGGTGTAAATTAATGTGATTGTATAATTGTCAACACACTCTAATTTGGAGTGCGCCAATTAATTAAATGAGTGTGCAAATCATCTCTCGGGCCATTATGCCTTATTTGGCTAGGGACTTAATGTATGTAATTAAATATACATACATCATCAGGTATTAAAATGTTGTGTAAAATAATCTAATATAATAATTTGTAGTGTGTAACTAATGCATGAATACTTGTATTAGTTAATGAATGTTTTACAAAATTTATTAAAGAAACTATCATTTATTCATTATATATTATAGATTATAGTAACAGCGTTGAATACTTTCATCATGTTTGAAGTAGAACGCAATTCAGTTGTCAATTCGAGTGTCGCGATCTTATTTATGAAGTGTGGGGTGTCCATGGTACTGAACCGCATGTTATCGTCTTATTTTATGAAGTGTGGGGTGTCCATGGTACTGAACCATCCCGAACCAGAGCCGAAAGAACCGAGAATCGAAAATTAGGAAAAAGTGAAACCAAGAACCGTCTTAAGTTTTTCGGTTCGGTTCCGGTACGGGAATTGTCAGCAATTCCCATGAGTACCAAAGTGTTAAAAAAATATGTTTGGATGGATGTGAAATTACGGGACTCGGTTCGTAGAACTTTGAAAGAAGTGAGCAACACAAAATTGTTCATTACTTCATTGCTTTATATCAATATTTTGATTTATCAATCATTCATTATCCACGAAAATAATTGCAAACTCATTGAGAAATCAATCATGGTGACTAGCTTACAATAACTTACATGGTGGCAATATAGCATGCAGTGACGCCATAATCGTTAATTTTTTTTCGATTATTAATGAACAATAAATACCAATTGTTAATTACAACCTCTTGTTACTAAGTTACTGAGCAACATAAAATTGATATGCGGCTATGCGCATACTCGATATTCCAGTTTATAAAAAACTTACTTTCATGTATATAAATGATGTTTGAATCTTTGAATAGAATCAATGGATTAAAGGTTAATGTTTATAGGTTTTTAGGTTTAGGTAGGGCTTTCTCTATTTTTTTAAAAGGCCGCATACTTGCATGTACACAATGTCCCAAACAAACCCTATAAAATTACATATTTTCATAAAAGTAGGTTCTTTTGGGGAAAGTACCGGAACCGTCCGACGAACCGTCCCGAGAACCGAAATTTTGGAATTTTAGGAACCAAAAACCGTACCGTGGTTCTAATATACGGTCCCATTCCCGGTACGGTTCCTCGGTTCTTTTGGTTCCTCGGTTTTTTTGACACCCCTACTTTATATATTTCTTCTTGCTACTTATTTTTCATCAATAGTTATTTGTTCAAGCCGTACCAAATACATTGTATAATCATATTGATCCGAGTTATACTTACTTTTACTTAAAAACACTCGTTATAAATGAAAACAGTTTTTTCTACTTTGTGGTATATTATCATCCTTTTCTGTCAAAAAATATACATTTAAATCTTTACCTACTTACCTTCCTTTCATTAACAGGAACAGGAACTCTGAAATACGCCAAGCCTGGGTTCAAAGACACGTGCGGGAACAACGTGGTGATTCCATATCCTTTTGGAATCGGAGCAAGCTGTTCTCTAAACGAATGGTACACTGTTGAATGCAACTCCTCTAAGCCATATCTAGCTGCACTTGATCACCTCCAATTGGTGGGTGTTGACTTGAAAAATCAGACCGTCACCGTTAATATGCCAAAGTTCTCTGATTGCGGTCATACGAGTAGTGTGGATCTTGGTAGCAGTCCATTCCTGTATTCCAAATCACACAATAAATTAGTTTATGAGGGGTACTGTTGTAATGTTTTCATGATGGATGATCATGGTAGCTTTCTCACAGGATGTTTCACCGCTTGTTATAATGACACTACTACTGTTATCATCAATGCGAAGAACTGTTTTGGGATCAATTGTTGCCAAACAACAATTCCTCATTATCTAAAGTCGTACAGAATGAGCCTCACAGCTTTAGAAAATCATATAGGTGGAGATGGAGGACTGGAGGTTGTGGATCAGCCTTTTTGGTGGATCAGAATTTATATGATAAAGGAAGCATTTCTCGCCAATCATCTGCTGGAGAGGGCAGCTCATATGTTCCAACATCACTGCTGTGGACCCTTTCAGGCAGTGATAATGACCAATTAAGTTGTTGTAATGGATATAAGCCCGATAGGTGCAATGTAGATCTGGGTAATGGTACGTCAATGGATACATGGAAATGTGAAATCGGAACCTACATAGAAAACCCTTATTTGGCCGATGGATGCGCTGGTATGTATTTCTTTAAGAAAGTATTTCTTTGCTTGTTTTCCAGTTTTTTTTTTTTTTTTTTTTTTTTTTTTTGAATTGTTTTTTTTTTTTTTTTTTCGTTTTTTTTTTTTTTTTTTTTTATTTTTTTTTTATTTATTTATTTATATATATTTTTCATTCTAATTGAACTTTCTCCTACAGCTAGAGATGATTTAGATGAGCCTGTATCCGAAGAGTGTGCAAGGTGCGAGAAAAAAAGGGGGTTACTGTGACTATGAAACAATATACGACATTGATGACTCATCTTCTAAAGATATCCTCATTTGTTATGGAGTTAATGATAGCAAAACATCTTTGGGTGTTATTCTAGGTAATGTCTTTTCTCTATGCTTATAAAATTGTCTTATACGTACCATAGTTATATTCTACTGCAACCATGCATATATCATATATAGCTTAAGGAGTTTCAAAAAAGTCTAATATATATATCATTTATTTTGATGAACTGTTAACTTATTGTCATTGAAGACGAGGTTTAGTGCCCAAGAATAAAAAAACACTGTTAATTACTGCCATGGAAATAAGGCTAATTACCCAAAGACCTTCAATGTGCTGTTCAGAAATTGTTCAAAGTTTTGATGAACACAAAAGAATTCAAAAATTGTTCAAAGTTTATTTATAAATATTTCTAACGAAGTTGGGAAGAAAGTTTTTTATTTTATTTTATTTTTAATGTATAGTTTTGGTGAAAAAAAATTTAAAAAACGTATGCGCATTAAATTCTTAGTAAATCAATATTTTATGCACCAAAAAATTCGTTTGTGCATCCAACTTTTTTTTAGTATCTGCAATCTGCATCATAATTTCATAATGTGTACCAAGATTCTCTATAATCAAAATTACGAAACCTCCTTCACGGCTTTTTTATGCACCAAGATTCTCTATAATGTGTAAAAATTTCCCAAATTTTTTCGAAAGATTTTATTTTCTTCAAATCATTTTATACTTTTCACGGATATTTGTCTTTTTATTGATCTCTTCCATAGTGTGATAACTATGATTATTTTTGAGGAAATATAAAGATTTTCAGTGTCTTTGTAATTAAGTAGCTTCCAATATCAGCATAACTAACATATGAAATTCCAGATACTTTGGGCATGAAAACAAAAGATTTTCTCTGTCTTTGTAATCAAGTTATACTACTTAATTTTGTGTATTGGCCTTGGTTTAGGTGTTATCATAAGCATGGGTCTACTTTTTCTTATGTTCATCGCCTACATATTATACAAAGTGACCAAGAAAACTGTTGGGTTAATCACAATCTTTACCCAATCTACCCATATAAAGGGTCAAACCCGAAAGTCAAAGTCAACATTTAAAAAAGTCAACTCTCGTGTATAACTGTCAAATGGCAGTTACAAACATCAAAGGGACACATCTGTTGGATTCTATTCGAACCAACACAACCATTCGAACCATCACAATGCTTCAAACGCATCTTTTCATCTCTTATAAATAGATTAGATTCTGTAATTATACATTCGNTCCAATCTCATTGAAGAAGACTTGGAACCAACATTACTTATGACAACTATTGAAGAAGCACCAGGAAATTTCATTAACCAAGAAGAATCACGAAGCAAGAATGGAAGGAAATTCCATTCAACTTCAAATTGACAGCATCAATTATTGAACAACAAGGAGTTAGCAGTGAAAGCTTGGATTGTGGTATAACAGAAAGCATAAGTCGACCTGGAATTAAGGAAGATATATATGCTGCAAGAACTCCAATAAGAAGACAAGGTGTTGGTGGCATAACCAACCAAAATTATGATCTACCTGGACTTAAGGAAGATCACAACAACAATAAAGGTGGGAATAACCTGAAGAATACGATCAACATGGACATAATGAAGATCACAACAATGAAGGTGGAAGTAACCGAAAGAAAATTGATCTACCTGAATATAAGGATGATCACAAGCACTACAAGAAATTAAAACTGTAGTAGCTCAAATGGTGGATTTAACCAGAAGATGAATCAAGAAGTCTTAAAGATTTACGTCGCAGCGATTGTGATTAAGGGGGAGAATGTTGGGTTAATCACAATCTTTACCCAATCTACCCATATAAAGGGTCAAACCCGAAAGTCAAAGTCAACATTTAAAAAAGTCAACTCTCGTGTATAACTGTCAAATGGCAGTTACAAACATCAAAGGGACACATCTGTTGGATTCTATTCGAACCAACACAACCATTCGAACCATCACAATGCTTCAAACGCATCTTTTCATCTCTTATAAATAGATTAGATTCTGTAATTATACATTCAATGACAAATTATTATTACAAGTTATAAAAAAGTTATTTAGTGATTATTTCAATTCAATTTCAATTCTGGTATATTGTGATTTGAACGTTAGACCAATAAAGATCCACGTTTGTGGCCAACAAAAACAAAAGAAAGGAGACGAAGAAATACGTTTTTTAAACGCAATGGTGGTTTACTTCTAAAACAACAAGAAGAAGCCGACCCGTCTTTGGTTGATCAAACCATACTTTTCACAGCACGTCAACTGGAAAAGGCCACTGACAACTTCAGTGACAATAGAATTCTTGGTCGAGGGGGACAAGGTACAGTCTACAAAGGTATGTTGGTTGATGGAAGGATTGTAGCAGTTAAGAAATCAAAAGTTGTTGATGAAAGCCAATTAGAGCAGTTCATCAATGAGGTGGTGATTCTTTCACAAGTCAATCATAGGAATGTGGTCAAACTATTGGGATGTTGCTTAGAGACCGATGTTCCTCTACTAGTTTCAGAATTCATCCCAAATGGAACATTGTATGATCACATTCACTGTGAGACTGATGAGAACCCAATGTCTTTGAACATGAGACTGCAAATTGCTACAGAGGTTGCAGGAGCACTTGCTTACTTACATTCAGCCACATCCATTCCAGTATACCATAGGGACATCAAGACGGCTAATATACTTTTAGATGATAAATACAGGGCCAAAGTTTCTGACTTTGGAACTTCAAAGTTCGTATCAATAGATCAAACTCACTTAACTACCTTAGTCAAAGGTACATTTGGCTACCTGGACCCTGAGTATTTTCAATCTAGCCAATTCACTTAAAAAAGTGACGTTTATAGTTTCGGAGTTGTTTTGGTTGAGCTTTTAACAGGAGAAAGGCCAATCTCATTAACTAGATTTGGTGAAAATAGAAATTTGGCTACGCACTTTATGTTGGCTATGGAAGAAGGACGTGTTATGTCTATATTTGATGCAATGGTTATTAAAGAAGGCACTAGAGATGAGCTCTTGGCAGTAGCTAACCTCGCAATGTGATGTCTGAATTTCAATGGAAAGAATAGGCCAACAATGAAAGAAGTAGCTGTAGAGTTAGAAAACATAAGAGCATCTCATATTCCATCTGCGGTTCAGACTAATACCACGTCAGTGACGTATGGGCATGAATTATCGATGTTATCGTATGGGGAATCAACATCAACATTCTTAAGTTCCGATGAGAACAGGACAACAATGAAAGAAGTAGCTGTAGAGTTAGAAACCATAAGAGCGTCTCATATTCCATCTGCGGTTCAGACTAATACCAAGTCAGTGATGTATGGGGATGAACTATCGATGCTATCGTATGGGGAATCAACATCAACATTCTTAAGTTCGGATGACTACATTACTCAATGATGCAAACAGGGTGGTTTTTTGTTTAATAAGTTGTCATACAATATATTGTTACACAGTATGTAATATTATTTGTAAGTAATCATAAATTTATCAAAAGTACTACACTTGAAGATAGTCGATAAAAATGCATTCATAAAGGCATAAGGCCTTTTGTAACAATCCTTTTATACCAGGAGATAGTCGATACAACAATGGAATACATGAAAGTACTTATGAGACATGTCGTATTTCATTTTTATGTCCAGTGTTGCTAAGCATCATTTGTATAAGTCATAACAGTCTATGGGGTGTCTCCATATATTATGATATGCTATTTTACATGTACAGGGTGATTGTAAAAGAGTCTTGTAGGGAATTATCTTGTTTTTCAAAGATGTAAACATTTATAATTTTATTTATCTTTTTGGTCTTGCAGCTCGGCTAATTTAGGGAGCATTCCGTTTCATGTAGTTTGAACATGCGTGTTGTCAATGGGTCAAAAGGGTAATTTTATGCTAGCCTGAACGGGTCAGTCCCAAAACGCTTTTTGTCCAAATTTTAATTTTTATCATATATGCGAAGAATTAAGAATTCTTGATTGGGGAATTGCTACGATGACAATTATTTGAGTGGTACTTTGTGTATTGGGAGTGATTTAGAATCTTAGTGATTAATAATAATGATAATGAATTAATGATGTGATTTTGGGAATAAACGATGGAAGATATGGTAGAAATAGTGATGGTGAAAATGATGCATACATATTGGTCCCGTTTACATGGTTAAATCAACTAGAAAGTTAATCTAAGACATGTATTATGGATTAATGATGTGATGAAGTTCTTTGATAAAAGAGATATAAGAATAAAACGTAAAAGCAAATAGACACAATATTTTCAACGTTTAATTCTTATTAGAAATGAATCAAAGAATTATACCCAAGTGTTTGCAGAATAAACACTTGGGATTGAAATGACAAGTGTGGTGTGTTTCTCCTCACTAAACTTAAGCTAAGCTTAAGTGACAACTAAGGTACAATCGAGCTATCTCGAGTACAAGTATGTTCTTTGGAGGAGAAAAGGGTTTGTGAATGTCTAAGCATTAATTACACAAACTTGGCTTTTCTCCTCTTTATGATCCTATTTATACACAAGTATAATACATACTATTATCCAAGGGATTAAAGACTTCATAAGATAAATCTTAGAAGATTTTGTTCTCTATTAAAAGCAACCCATATTGGGTTAGAAGACAGATAACACTTTTTGGCATAGGCTGGATTGTAGCCAAATAAGGAAAGTTTGACTTATAAAGTGATAAAGCACTTTATTAAAGCAGTTCAAACCTTCCCCCCCCCCCCAATCCCGCCTATTCTTCAGTATTCAGATAGCTTTCTTTAGTCTTCAAAGTTGGTGTGGAGACATGGAGATTCAGTGAGCTATTGTCATCACTCACTGAATCCATCACCTTCCTCTTTGGCTTAGATGCCACTCACTGAGAGACCGCCTCACTGAATGGAAAAAACCTTTCTTCGTTAGGCTTGTTCTAAGCATCCTGAAGATGACTCACTGAGTGACTGTTCACTTAGTGACTTGATTAAGTTTAAGGGAATCTAACACTTAGGTTATTTTATGTTCAAATCCTAGTTAATAGAAAGCTTGGGGAAATTCAGTGACCCAACAGTGTCCCCCTATTTGGATATACAAATAGCGTAAGTGTTCTATGAGTCAGTGTGAGTGAGCAAAGGTCTTCTTCTCACACTGAAGTATCTAAGTAATAATGAGGACACTGATTAAACCATAAACTTCAATTCATTTAATCACTATACATTCCTAAAATGACAAAAGAACATAAGGGATAGGTGGTGTTGCAGATTCAGATTTTAGCTTGTAGCCAAGAGCTCCAAGCTTTGTTCCTTTGACCTCAGTACATTCTCTCAGGTGCCCTCAATCTTGCCCTCAGGTCTTGGCAGAACCTATATTCTCAGCAGGACTGATTGGAGAAAGCCATCATGATAGTACATCAGCATTGCCTTGACCCAGCATTGTCAATGTCTGCCATCTCTGAAGGAGGGGTGCAAAACCATCAGTGAAACAAAGTCCTCTTTCAGGCTGTTCAAAGGACAAGGTTGTTCACAAAAAAGTGACACCCTTCAGGGATCTCTAATTGCAGTCAAGCCAGGAACCTTGATCTCTGGTTCTGTTTCAAACTCTTTTCCTCTTCCTCTGAGCTGGTTAGATGGAGCAGCCTGAATGGCTAAAGCTGAAGGTGGAAGTAGAGAGGGAATCCCAAGTTCTTCATGCTTCTTGGCCAGGTTACAATAGCGAGTCCTGAGGGATTTCATCAGGGTTGACACAGGCATTATTTTCTTTGCAATGATAAGGACCCAGTTCATCAAAGTTCAGTTGATCCCAAAGTCAGTGATTTTGAAGGATCATGAACCTCAAAGTTTCGCTTGTCTGACCCCTGAAGACCACTGCAACAGCAGGACTTGTTCGGATGGATCTTGGACATCAGTGATAGTTTTAGGACGTAGGTCTCTGTGTCCAATGATCCATGTGTATCTGTCATGTTTCTTTGCCCTGGTTTCAACACTTTCTTTAGTTTGCATCCCCT
>LBNU01023815.1:12733-23744 GCA_014162995.1 Artemisia annua
GCATCCCTCTTTTGCTTGAGCTCCAGTAATGCAGCATCCTGAGCCTTCTTAAACTTCTCACCACCTTCCCTTTTCTCCAACTCTTTAGGATCTAGCCCAAGAGACTGAGCTTCTTCATTGACAACTTCTATGAGAGTCGCCTTGCTAATCCTTTCTTCCTCAGCCACTTTCCTTACCCGTTCCTCCCTTTCCATATGAGCTTGTATTTCAGCACCAGTGAGATAGTATATCACACCGTTGATTTCATAAGGGACTTTTTCTGGTTCTGGCTCAGGCCTTACAATCGTGGAAGCAGGGATTAGCTTCCTTGGTTGTTCAGGCTCAGGTGTAGTCATGATGCTTTTGCCCTTATCTTGCTGACTGTTGAGAGGAGGCTGATAAGATGAAATTGGAGTGGCCTGAAGTATATGCTCCCCCTCAGTGTGAGAAGGAGGTTCCTCTGATGCAATTTCAGTGACTAGCTGGCTGGTGGATGCCTCTGGGATGGGGACTTCAGTGACATTCTCCCCCTCAACTGTTGCTGGAGCGTCAGTGAGAGCAAGAGTTGGTGGTGTCACCAAAGTCGAAGGAGTTGAAAAATCCTTGAAGGCCTGAAAGATCGCAGACATCATAGACTTGATGTCCTTGGTGTCTTGTTGAATGCTAGACACTTTAGCTTCTAGAGAAGCCTGAGAACTTTCAAGGGTAGTCATGCGAGATCCAAGAGTCCAGGCCACTGAGCTAGATGACACAGCCCAATCAGCCACATTCTTTTCAAGGCTACTGAATGAAGACTGTATGTTGGTCACTGAGGTACTGAGAGACTGAAGATCCAAAGACTTCAGCAAACTGACCAATTCAGGGAAACCTGCTGATTGCTGAATGAAGATCTCCGAAGCCTGAAGAAGCTTCTTGGTAAGTTCAGGATCTTCTTTGACCATTTCTTGAATGTTTTCAACCTTGGGAATGAGCTTGTTGAAGGATTCAACGAACTTGTTCATGTGTGCAGTCAAGGTTGTCAGGCTGTGGTCAATGCTGGAGTTCTATTCCCTGACATTATCATGAAACTCTTCAACAGAGTCCTTGAGGTTGAAGTAGTGGACTGATGGTTCAGTGTGCATATCAAAAACTTCATCAGTGACCCCACGAAACAAGGCATTGGTTGCCTTCTTCAAAAAGTTTACCATTTTTCGGCCAGTGAGAGGAATGGAGTCATCTTTCTCATCCACGGAGTCAGAGGGTTCAGCCTCAGGTTGTGATTCCTCGGCTTTGTAGGATGGAGACTGGGGAGTTGGTTCAGTGGGTTCAATGGTTTGATCATCAGTCTCCATATCATCCCCAGCTTCAAAAAGTTCCTCGTCACTGCACTTGGTTATTTCATCATCAGAATCAAGCATAGCCTGAAAAGTAGCCATAGAATCAATCTGCAAAAGGGGGTTATCCAACTCCTCTTCATGAGAAGATTTGCCTTCGGTATGGTCAGGGCCTGACCCCTCAATTCCAGTGGATTGGGTTTTATCCACCTGGTCCTTAGGGTCAGTCCCTGAGGAATGCGCAACTCCATGAGGGGGTGTTGGTTCCATATCAGCGGGTGGTTTGTTTCCCCCTGAGTCTTTGTCCCCTGATGTCCCTTCAGGCACTGGTGGGTTTTGGCCAGTGCCATCATTAGGAACGGTGGAAGGCGCTCCCCTACTAGCGGGTTGTGTATTTCCCTCTAGATCTTGGGGAGTAGTAGTTGGGACCAAGGGCACTGACTGTGATGTATCAGTGTCCTTCGTTGTCACCGGGGGTGTTTGAGCCTGGTCCTTGGGTGTCTTATCAGCCTGGGGTTTTTTGTGCCTTTTAGGCTGTGTCCCTGAAGTCTTAGGGCCCTGTGCCTTTGGGTTGGTTTTTGGCACAGTCTTAGACTTCCCTCTTTTCTTAGAAGGGAGAGGTGGAGACACTGAGTCCGTCAGGTTGTTTACAGCAACCATATGGTCCGTCAATACAATGTTGGAGACTGAGGATGGGTCTTTTGAAAAATTTTGTGAACTCAGGATGGCAGGTAAAGAGCCAAGGTGAAAATCCTGAGTGTAATCACAACCCAGTAACCTTTGTAGAGCACATGAAAGGAATCTAGGATAGGAAACATAATCCAACCTAGAGTCCTTCAGTAGCTTGGTTATGAGATCACTGTAAATGATCTCTCCAATGTCGACATTGACTCCTGTCATCAAGCAGTAAGACATCATCAACTGCATAGAATTAATCTGTTCAGTGGATGAATGATTCCCACCGAGGACCTGAATCACAAAAGTGAATAGGAGCCTCCAAGCCGCGGGAAAGGAATTCTTGGTGACAGGGGTCTTGTCCAAGTTGTCAGGTTTCAAGGCAATTCTTTTCAGCCCCGTTTTTACCACATCAGGGTGCGGGGCTTCAACATAAATTCCATGGTTATAATCAAGCCCTGTTGAGGAGCAAAAAGTTTGAAAATCAAGTGTAAATCTTTTTTTCCCATTTAAAACCGAGAAACTGATAAGGTATTCCCTAAGGGGTCGTTGTTCATCCTTATCAGTGGGAGGTGACGGGTCAAAGGCCACAGCAGTTGCCCACAACTCCCTGAGGTAGTTGTGGTACTGAAAATAGGGTGTAGAGGTGAAGGCATGTTTCAAAGGGCAATTGTAAAGAAATTTAACAATGTCTTTGTAGACAGGAACGTTTGAAGGATATGAAAAATTGCCTAAGACATTGTTGGTTTTGAAGTTTACATCACCCGGAGTCAAAGGTGCCCATTGAGGTGCAACTTGTATTCCTTGGTCTGTTGTCATTTTTGAGTCAATAAATATTTTGAAACACTTTAATGGCAGATATAGATTACCAGATGGTCATAAGTTGGATCCAACAAGATCCCTGTCGTGAAGTAATCTATATGTTGTTAAGGAGATGATAGAAAGATGTATATCTTCGCTAACAAACTGCTTAACCAAGAAAAAGTTTTGAAAAATACTTTCGAAAACACACAACTTTGCTTTATAAAAAATTTTAGCAGAGTTTCTTTAAGAATTTTGTGTGTGTGTTTTTGTTGTTGTGAATGGGGTATTTACAGAGTGGTGATTTGAGGTTAAGGGATTTCAAAAGGTTTTGATTTTTTTGAGAAAAATATAAATATCCTTTGAAGTTCGCATTTAATGTTACCACTCCACTTCCCCATAATTTTCGCACCTGTTCATTTGAACAGTTGCGCAGTTCTACAAAAGGCACTTTTGTAGGGATTAAAATATCCCAAGATATTTTATGTGAGAGGGAGCAGTTAATGCCAAGTGGGATAACTGGTGATGATGTGGGGGCCCAAGATGTGAATGCCAGAAAGGTAAAAGACATATATTCCTATTTTTTAATAAGAATTCAGTTACCAACCTAGGACATTTACTAACTAAATACTTAGAGCATTCAGTTAAGCATTGAATGCTTTCAGTGTGTCTTGGGCACCTTGAGGAAATGATTCATCAGTGAGTATATTTTGAGACAAGTATATCACTGAGGAATGATGGATGTTCAGGGGCCTTAGAGAGATTTTACAATATGTTGAATGACATTTATTCAGGGACCTGACTGTCAATGTCCAACATGCCCAATTCTGCTTTCAGTCTTGTGAAAGTGGCTCATCCAGGGGTTTTGTGAAAATATCAGCAAGCTGATATTCTGTAGGGATGAAGTGTAATTCAATCTCTCCATTCATGATATGATCCCTGATGAAGTGATATCTAATATCAATGTGTTTGGTTCTTTGATGGAGAACTGGGTTGTTGGAGATGGCAGTTGCACTGGTGTTATCACAAAAGATAGGCATACTTTTGTAATGGATGCCATAGTCACTGAGTTGACTTTTCATCCATAGTACATTTGCACAACAGCCAGCTGCAGCTACATATTCAGCTTCGGCTGAAGACATAGCTACTGATTGTTGTTTCTTAGTGCTCCAACACACAAGTTTTCCTCCAAGAAAATGATAGGACCCTGAGGTACTTTTCCTATCCATATTGCAGGCTGCATAATCTAAATCAGTGTATCCCTTAAGATCAAATCCTGAGCACTTAGGATAATACAAACCAAGGTTTGGAGTTCCTTTAAGGTATCTCAGGATCCTTTTCACAGCAGTGAGATGTGATTCTTTAGGGTCAGACTGATATCTAGCACATAGGCGTACTGCAAACTGAATATCAGGCCTTGTGGCTAAGAGATACATCATTGAGCCTATCATTCCTCTGAACATGGTTTGATTTACTGATTTACCAGTGAGATCAGGACCAAGATTGTTTGGAGGAACCATTGGGGTTTTAACTGAAGCACAGTCACTGAGTTCATACTTTTTCAGTGTGTTCTTGATGTACTTCTCTTGACTGATTGAGGTTCCTTCATCAGTCTGTTTGATTTGAAATCCAAGGAAGTATGTGAGTTCACCCATCATACTCATTTCAAATTGCTTTGTCATGAGTCTCTCAAACTGTTTGCAGAGTTTGTAGCTTGTTGAGCCAAATATGATGTCATCCATATACACTTGGACTAAGATCACATCTTCTTTTGTCCTATAGATAAACAATGTGTTGTCTATCTTTCCTCTGACAAATTTGTTCTGGATTAGAAAGGCTGAGAGAGTCTCATACCATGCCCTGGGAGCTTGCTTTAGACTATAAAGAGCTTTGTCAAGCTTGCAGACATGGTTGGGGAACTCATGGCTTTCAAATCCAGGTGGTTGTTGAACATAAACTTCTTCCTTGAGTTTACCATTTAGGAAAGCACTCTTGACATCCATTTGGTAAACTTTGAAGTTCATGTAAGTTGCATAGGCAAGGAAGATCCTGATGGCTTCCATTCTTGCAACAGGGGCAAAAGTCTATTCATAGTCAATGCCTTCCTGTTGATTGTACCCTTTAGCAACAAGTCTGGCCTTATTCTTGATGACAATGCCATTTTCATCAGTCTTGTTTTTGTATACCCATTTCATCCCAATGACATAAACGCCCTGAGGACATTCAATCAACTTCATGACTTCATTTCTATCGAACTGTTCGAGTTCATCATGCATAGCCTGAACCCAACTAGGATGTTTCATAGCTTCCTTGACAGTCTTAGGTTCAATGGTTGATATGAAGCCAACAAACAGGCATTCATTGGTTGTGGCTGCAGAGAGTTTGGCAGCCATCCTTCTGGTAAGCATTCCTTCAAAAACAGGTTCACCAATGATGTTAACAAGCTCAATGTGTTGGTGCCTAGACCATCTTTCTTAAGCTATGGGATGGAAGTTTGAGCTTGTTGAGGCCTGATTTGGAGGTGGAGTGGGTTCAGGTGTAGGTGCTTGAGGTTCCTCAAGGGTTTGGTTTTCAGTGGGTTCATTTTGAATGTCGTTTTCAATAAGTTCTAGACCCTCGGGTTCAGTATGAGTTATCTGATTTTGTACTTGTTGAGCTTCAACAAACTCACTGATGGTAGGATAAGGAAGGTTGTGAGGGATGATGTAGTATGAGAAGTCTGCATCAACCTGATATTGTGTGGAAGGATTGTTTTCAGGTTGATATTCATCAGGAGGATATCTTGATGAATCATTAATTCCAATTTCTTCCACT
Organism: Artemisia annua; assembly: GCA_014162995.1. Classification (NCBI taxonomy): domain Eukaryota; kingdom Viridiplantae; phylum Streptophyta; class Magnoliopsida; order Asterales; family Asteraceae; genus Artemisia; species Artemisia annua. Next base: position 18,316 of record LBNU01023815.1, read on the forward strand.
GAGGAGTTTGAAGACTGAATGGCTTCAGTGCTCTCATCAAAGGTGATGTGATAGGTTTCCTCAGTTTGTTGTCTTCTTGTGTTAAATACCCTGAAGGCTTTGGAGACCAGTGAGTAACCTAAGAATTATCCATCATCAGCCTTGGCATCAAGTTTTCCTAGGTGATCCTTGTGATTATGAATAAACACGGGGCACCCAAACACATGAAAGTAGCTGATGTCAGGTATTCTACCCTTGAATATCTCATAAGGGGTTTTGTTATGTCTTTTGACAATGATGGACCTATTTTGAGTGTAGCATGCTGTTTTGACTGCTTCAGTCCAAAAATGTTTTGAGAGGACTGAGCCATTCAGCATTGTTCTAGCTACCTTAATGAGTGTTCTGTTCTTCCTTTCAGCCACTCCATTTTGTTCAGGAGTGTAGGGTGAAGAGAAGTTCTGAGAAATTCCTTTCTCATCACAGAAACACTCAAGGTCCTGATTCTTAAATTCAGTCCCATTGTCAGTCCTGATTTGTTTGACCTTGATGTCATTTTGGTTTTCAATGTTTGATCGTCTAATATTAAAGCGGTGAAGCTTAAACACGGATCATTGTCCCAACGAGGGTTGAATTGATCTTGTCACTCGAGTCGTGAGTTATGTGAGATGAATAAGTTTGAAAGATAAGATTTGGTTTTTGTTTACACTACGAAAATTTGTTTAAAACTTAATGTAAGTACAAACTTGTTTAAGATAACTAAGATGAATGAGAAAAGAAATCATAAAACTAAATATACTTAATGAAAATGAAATTAAAACTTCTAAGTATAAAAGAAAGTAAAAAGGAAAATGTTTTTGGAGTTTTGTATTTAATTAACGAAAAGAAAAGTTTAACTAAAGAAATGATAAAAGATTTGATGTACTAATACTTAAACTAATTAGAAAAGAAATTAAACTAAGTTAAATAAAACTAGAAAGGATTTTAGAAAATTCGGCGGAGTTTCGTTTAGAAATGAACTAAACAAAACTTCACTCGATGAAACGATGAAGTAACGAAAAGCCTAGCTCGGCTTATAAAAGAAATGAGAATGAAAAATTAGAAAACGAAACTCGACTCAAAAGAAAACTTAAAATAATACTCGCTATAGAAAAAGACCTTACTCGCTAACTTAAATCTGATACTCGCTAAATACAATAATATGATACTCGCAAAAGAAAATTGTTCATACTCGCAAGGACTAGTCTCTTACTCGCAATTCAGAAAAGGTCCATACTCGCAATTACAAACTTATACTCGCAAAACAATAAAAGAACTCGATACTCGCAACTACTTAGAACCTTACTCGCAAACAAGAAAACTCATACTCGCTAAGAAAATATGATACTCGCAAGCTATCATTTGATACTCGCAACAATTAAAGCTTACTCGCAAAATAATTTAGACCATACTCGCAAAATAAATCCTATACTCGCAAACAACAAGATCTCATACTCGCAAAAATTAGACAAAACCCATACTTGCAAAACCCTAAAATTTTGATACTCGCAAATCCTAAAGAAAAAGAACTGGAACAAATTAACGTGAACCGAAAGATTAAATCTAATGAAAAACTAATAAAATCTAATAAAGACTTATATAAACTTTGTAGAAAAACTAGTTTTAATAACTAACAAGCTTGTATATAAGCTAGCTATCCAAACTAAACCCTAACCCATTTTTTTCACAAATCATTCAAACCATAAACCATGCAAAGGTGGTGAACTTTTATAAAAGCTTTTGTATTTGATTTAGATTAACACGAAAATAAGCTCAAAACTTGAAGAAATTAAAGAAAAAGATTGAGGAGCGCGAAAATAAGCTAAGTATTAAGACATGAAAATAAAACTTGCATTAATAAAAAGACTTACACTAATAAAAACTAAAACTTATGACTCAATAAAACTAACTAGGACTAGGACTCCTCACAAATGAGGCTAGGGGTGGTATTTAAGGGAGCAAGGAAGCTTCCCTTTTTTACATCGTGTACAAAATGGCCCCTAAACTTTTATCGTTCATGAAAGTTACACATAAACTTTAACACAACACTACTAGACGTTCTAAAAACTAAATATGAGTCTTGTAACTTGAGGTTGCATGTTGACGTTTCTTCCAAAGGTTTTCAAAGACTTAAAAGTGATCACTTGCTCGAATTTGTGAAGCTTATCGTGATAATTAACTTTGACTTCGATTAAGCGTTCCTTTTATTTTCTTGAGCCTTTAAGAATTACATTTGTCGTCACGGGCTTTTCTTAAGTAGATTTCATCTTCAGCTTTACTTTAAAACTCTTTTCCACATCTCGTGCTCGTTTTAGGCTTTTTGGTTGATTTTGATGTCGTTTTTGCAATATCCTTTCCTGCACAGTCATAAACACAAAAACACGATATCTTTGGCATTTAACGTTAGTTTTTGGTCTTTAAAGGTCTGAAAATGGTGAATAAAAGGTATGTGAATAAGCACATACCAATGTTCCTGACAAAGGACATGATGGTCTCAGCTGCCTGACTCTTCTTGGTCAGGAAGTAAACCCAAGTGTATCTTGAGTATTCATCCACTATAACCAAGGTATACTTCTCATGGTGAATAGACATTGGACTGATAGGTCCAAAGAGATCCATGTGGAGAAGATGAAGACAGCTTTTGATTGAGAAATTTTGTTTGGTTTTGAATGAGGCCCTATGGTGCTTTCCCTTTTCACATGCTGAACAAGGTTTGTCTTTGGAAAACGCCAGTGAGGGCAAGCCAAGAACTTTCTTTTGTTTGGCAAGGTTGTTGATGTGTTTGAAGTTGACATGAGAGAGTCTTTTATGCCATAGCCAGTTGATTGCTTCACTTGCCTTTGTAAAAAGACAAGTTCCATTCTGAGTGAGTGTTGACATGTCTAGGACATAAACATCATCTCTTCTTGGTGCAATCAACACAACTTCTTTGTTAGCATTGAAGATGGTTCCTCTCTTATCATCAAACTGAACTATGTATTTTGCATCATATAGTTGGCTGACACTAATGAGGTTGTATTTGAGTCCATTTACATAAGCTATCCTTGTGAAAACTATACCATTGCAGTTTACTGAGCCATAACCTTCAGTGGGAGCTGATGAGTTATCACCAAATACTACTTTAGGTCCTGGTTCTTCTATGTATTTGTGCAGATACTGCTTCACGCCAGTCATGCTTCTTGAGCAACCACTATCTAGATGCCACACAGGCTCCCTGGCGTGTTTCTGCACACATAGTAAACTGAATTAGTTCTTTCTATTGACCCACTTCTTAGTGGGTTTGGGCCTCAAGGATTTCTTAAAATTATTAATGGACTCATGATCAGAGGTGGAGTGAACTTTACTTCCACAGATTGTGCATCTTGAGCTTGAAGAGGACTCAAATGACTGAGAGACATTAGTTGTCAGTCCTCTTCTAGCCTTAATGACATTGCCATGTCCTGATGCATCATGGGAAGGATCTCCACATATATCACAGCAGGGATACATAAGACAGTCAACTGGGTGATGGTCATTGAATCCACAGTGTGTGCAGGGTTTAAGAGGCATAGCCTTTGGTTTCAGGGTTTGCTTTGATGTTGAAGCATACTTATGAGCCTGAGCTTTGTAGTTTGCTTGATCATTCAAAGATGTGACAAAAGAGATGTGATCAGATGTTCTGTGGGCTTCTTGTTTGCATATCATGCAAAACAGGATTCTGTAGCAGTTATCAGTGGTGTGATTTGTGTAACTGCATAACTCACATCTCTTGAGTGGCTTCTTGGTGGACTTTATTTTTGTTGTTCTTGAGGAAGCTGAAGCTGGTTCCTAATCCTTAGATGAGGTTTTGTCATTTGATTCCAGCTTTTCACTTAGCTTCCTGACAAGTTCAGCCAATTGATCAACCTTTGAATCAGTGCTGTCATTTTTAATCTCAGTAGAGATGGAAGGTGTTGAAGCTTCAGTGGGAGCTGCCATTTGCTTGTTTTGTTTAGTTCTGGGGTTTTTCAGGATCGTTGTGCCTAGTCCCACCTTCTCCTTGGGAGAGTGTTGAGAATAGACGAGAGGTCCTATGTTGGAGCAAGGTTCAGCCCCTTGAAGCACTTTCAGTGGTGGTAAAGGAGTTTGGGGATTGATTCAGATTCACTGACATCATCAGCACTGCTGGCATTGTCAGTGACTCCAAGTAACTCCTTAATGGCCTGACTTTCAGGCATCAAGATCTTTCCAGTGTCAAAATTAGGCATATTGCCTTCAGGACTGGGTCTTTCAATCCAGTCCTTTGACTTAGGATTCATCTCTTTTGCAAGAAATGTGCCAGCAGGCAAGAAAATCCTTTGACTTGGAGTCCCTGCAGAGGATTCAGGAAGTTGATCCTCTCCTATTACCTTCTTTTTGGTACTAGGGATGAGACTGACAGTTTCATAGACTCTACGATTTTTCTTGGTCCAGCTTTCAATGACATCTTTTTCTTTCTTAAGTTCTTCTTGAAAGCATGGTTTTGTTTTATAAGTTCAGTATTTTGAATTTGAAGTGTGACATTTTCAAGCTTAGCCTATTTTAAAACAAGAAGTTCATCTCTACAGTTATTTAATTCATACGTAAGTTTGTTAAACTTTGAAAACAGATTTAACCTTTGCTCTTCAACATCCTTAAGATCAACATTGATATAGTTCATATAAGATTGCCAATCAGATTCATCATCCATAGAAAGTAAAATGTTTACCTTTTCATGGTGATGTTGACCCATTCACCATTTCTGACACTGCTTTTGCCAACTGCAAGCTTGTTGTCATCTGAGAGTGCCATCAGTGCACTGACATGAACTTCTTCTTCCTCTGAGGACACTTCTTCCTCATCCCAGTCATATGTTTCAGCAACTAGCCCTTTGTTTTTATTCTGAGCAGGTTTGCTAACTTGAGGAGACTGAGAGTTTGAGGGAGTAGCTTCAAGAAGAGCAAGCTTGGCTTTTGCTTTCCTATACTTTGCTTCAAAATCTTTTTGAGAACTTTTCTCAGTGTGGTTTTGAGAGTATTGAGGAGCCTGAAACATTTTAGGTTGAAATTTGCCAGCTCCTGAGGAGTGATTTCCTGAAAACTTGTATGATGGTTCTGAAAGAGTTTTTGAGAAACAATCTTTAGCAAAATGGCCTCTTTTACCACATTTGTAACATTCAACATTATCATTTGGTTTTGCATTTGAAAAAGTTTTGTTTCTTTTGATAAAACGTTTTGAGTTAGCAAGGAGAGCTCTTTCTTGAAATTCATTTTGCAAATCATTCAAGTACTCCTCACTATCTCTTTCATCAGGCTCATCATCTGAGTTTTCTTGATAGTCCTGCACAATACCATTAGAATAGAAAGCAGTAGATATGGGAGAAGCAGTCAGGGTCTTTTTCATTTCTTGAGCTTTCTTAGTCTCAGGATATCTCCTTG
>LBNU01023815.1:24336-36433 GCA_014162995.1 Artemisia annua
TAACATTCAACATTATCATTTGGTTTTGCATTTGAAAAAGTTTTGTTTCTTTTGATAAAACGTTTTGAGTTAGCAAGGAGAGCTCTTTCTTGAAATTCATTTTGCAAATCATTCAAGTACTCCTCACTATCTCTTTCATCAGGCTCATCATCTGAGTTTTCTTGATAGTCCTGCACAATACCATTAGAATAGAAAGCAGTAGATATGGGAGAAGCAGTCAGGGTCTTTTTCATTTCTTGAGCTTTCTTAGTCTCAGGATATCTCCTTGTGATTAAGTTATCCTCATAGAGATACTTTCCAAAGATTTCAGGAAGTTCAAGATTTTGAAGGTTATTAGCATTTCTCATACCCTGAGAAAAGTTTAACCATTTCTCAGGGAGACTGTTGACAAAGCCAACATTGATCTCATGCTTAGACAAGGTGACACCATCATTGGTCAGTTCATTTAGGAGGGTCTTATAGCGGGTATAGGTTTCTGAGAGACTTTCAGTGTCTTTGGCCCTGAAAGTGTTGAACTCAAGTTGCAGGTCCATGACCCTGTTTTCCTTGGTATCTGAGGGACCTTCATAGCTATAAACCAAGTCAGTCCAAGTCTGCTGGGCAGTAGGACAATTTATGACTGATTCCATTATATCGTCAGGAAGACATGATATAATGATGCATTTTAGGCGTTGGTCTTGGTTGACCACCCTCCTCTCATCTATAGTCCACTGACCTTCAGGTTTAACTAAACCTTCAGGTTTAACTAAACCTTCAGCTGTTTTTGGGACATATGGACCTTCATTAATGAGCTTAATGTAATAAGGTTCCATCCCATTCAGGTAGCAAAGCATTCACTTTTTCCACTTGTTAAATTTACCAACTTCAAGTCGGGGAGCAGTAGCAGAGTAGCTTCCTCCCTTTTTATCGACTAGTTGGGGTACATCATTTTCAGCCATTTTGGGATCTTGATTTTAAGAACTTTGAGCACTCTGTGGTTTTGAAGAAAGTTTTATAAACCAGAGGCTCTGATACCACTTGTTGGTCCCGTTTACACGGTTAAATCAACTAGAAAGTTAATCTAAGACATGTATTATGGATTAATGATGTGATGAAGTTCTTTGATAAAAGAGATATAAGAATAAAACGTAAAAGCAAATAGACACAATATTTTCAACGTTAATTCCTATTAGAAATGAATCAAAGAATTATACCCAAGTGTTTGCGGAATAAACACTTGGGATTGAAATGACAAGTATGGTGTGTTTCTCCTCACTAAACTTAAGCTAAGCTTAAGTGACAACTAAGGTACAATCGAGCTATCTCGAGTACAAGTATGTTCTTTGGAGGAGAAAAGGGTTTGTGAATGTCTAAGCATTAATTGCACAAACTTAACCTTTTCTCCTCTTTATGATCCTATTTATACACAAGTATAATACATACTATTGTCCAATGGATTAAAGACTTCTAAAGATAAATCTTTAGAAGATCTTGTTCACTGTTGAAGGCAACCCATATTGGGTTAGAAGACAGATTAACCTTTTTAGGATTAGGTTGGATTGTAGCCAAATAAGGAAAGTTTGACTTATAAAGTGATAAAGCACTTTATTGGAACAGTTCAAACTTTCCCTCCCAATCCCGCCTATTCTTCAGTCTTCAGATAGCTTTCTTCAGTCTTCATAGTTGGTGAGGAGACATGGAGATTCAGTGAGCTATTGTCATCACTCACTGAATCCATCACCTTCTTCTTTGGCTTAGATGCCACTCACTGAGAGTCTGCCTCACTGAATGGAAAAACCTTTCTTCGTTAGGCTTGTTCTAAGCATCCTGAAGAAGACTCACTTAGTGACTATTCACTCAGTGACTTGATTAAGTTTAAGGGAATCTAACACTTAGGTTATTTTATGTTCAAATCCTAGTTAATAGGAAGCTTGGGGAAATTCAGTAACCCAACAATACAATGTATTCGATGAAATGTCAAGTATCAAATTTATCAAACAAGATAGGTTGGTTCGAGGGTATTATGATGCCTTTGTTCCTTTAGCTAGTGAAGTGGTTGGAGTGAATTATGGGCCGTTAGTGTATTCATTTGGGGGTTACAGCCGGAAATTGAAGAATGTGTTAGAATGATCAAACCCAAAACGCTTTATGATGCATATTTGTTGGCTAAGATACAAGAAACGACTAACGAGATCTTGAAGAATAATCATTCAAAGAGAGTTAAAAAAGAGAACAGTGAGTTAGCGGGGTATCATGAGGTTTATAAAGAAAATGCAAATGGTGAAGAAACTGAATGTGTGTGGAGTTGACTGTTCTTGATGAACTTGAAGAAGAGTATTGTAATATTGAGGAAATGCAATCAAATGGTACAAATGGAGGATATAACAAGTGGTTTGATTGGTGGTGGTGACGGCTTGAGAACCAAATAGCAGCACCTAAAGTAGTTGATTACAGTTTAGATAAGTTAAAGATGGATAGTGGGTATGTTATGTGTAGAAACAAGGGAATATTGAAAGTTGCATCGAAACCGTTGGTAAAAATGCTGATGAATGGGAGTATTATCAGCGGATGAAATATCGTAAAAAAGGAAGTGAAGGCTTAATGCATGCGGTCAGTTAGGTTAGGAGTCAATCATCAGTTTCAGTAAAAAAAGATACAAGCAGCATTGAAATCCTTACACATGGTATGGAGTTAAAAAAATAAGAATGGTGATTTAGATGACAAACCTTTGTTTGTGCATATAAAAGTTGCTTTTAAGAATGGAGCTAGTCCTGGTCATTAAATATATGGAAATGGCCGAAAATGAAGAATAAATGTGAGATGTTTGACGAGATATTAAAATTCAGAGAAAGAGGTGCAAAGTTTGATATATGGAAATGGCCGAAAAGGAAGAAGAAACTTGTGATGTTTGACATATGGAAATGGCGCAAAAGGAAAAGAAATTCGTAGGTTGTTTAAGTAGGTTGAAGAAAGAATGTAATGTAGGGTCATCTAGTGTCATCATTTTGAGGTTCATTCATTTCGTCTAGTGGTCAATCTATGGTTAGTGGTGTGAATCTTCTTTGCGGTGTAGCACTTCTTTCCACTCCTTATACAGTGGGCTGTCTATATTGTTTGTATTTTGTGCTCTTTCATTCTACACTGGTATACTTCTTCATTCCTGCTGTGATAGTCAGCCTTGGTCTTCAGACTTACCCAAATATTAGTGAGGCAGTGTTTGGTATAGCTGGACGTCTAATCATCTCTATAGTTTTGTACGTTCTGATCACTCTTGATGTGTTTCCTACTCTTTGGCTTCGCGACTCAAGTGTTCTCAGTTACATATCTGCTGGTGGAGTTTTTCTAACAAATTCTTTTGGTTATCTCCTTGTTCTGGGATGGTTTGGTGGACAACATGGGCTTTCAGACTGGAAGTACAAAGATATTTTTCTTCCTAACATCTATGTGTCAATGGAAAAAACGAAGTCAATATCCTCTAGTCCTCTTAGCCAGCAAATTTGGAATAGGGATATTGGGCTACCTGATGTTTGGGAACTCGTTAGAATCACAGTTTACTCTCAACCTGTCTGCAAATTTATTGCCTCCAAAATAAACCAAGCTGATGAAACGAGTTAATGATAAAAGTGCTACATCGAGCTTAAAGTGTTGTGAGCTGATAAAGTTGCTGAAATAAACAAATGCTATAAGTTGTTGATATATAGAAGTCTTACATTTAGCTTAAGGTTTCATATATAACCCCGATTCTTGAGGTCAAGAATCTTTTAAGGGGATGGTTTGTCACGAGACAAAAGATGAGGCCAAAAGTCAATGAAAAGTCAAACACTCATAGTTCGGAATAGTAGTCAGACCATGAGCATTGATCTTGGTAGCAGCCCCTTCCCTTTTTCCAAATCACGCAATAAACTCGCCATTGAGGGTTGTGGTAATGCTGTTATCTTAGAGCATTGGAGTATGCTCACACTGTGTTCCACTGCTTGTCGCAATGACACTTTAGTGATAAAAATTACTGGCTTGGCTTCACTTTTTCCAAACAACAATTCCTCATTATCTAAAGTCATACACTGTGAATCTCACAGATTTAGAAAGGCATGGTGGAGATAGAGCTTGTGGGTCCGCCTTCCCGATATATTCCATTATCACTTGTGTGGATCCTATCAGATCACGTCCTCCGTCAAATAAATTGTTGTAGTATGTGGTCTAGTTTCGAAGTGGATATGAGTAATGGTACTTCAGTGTCGTCTTTGATATGTAGAACTCCGGGGCCAGTGAAAGGAAACAAATATTTACCATCCGGATGCAATGGTATATGAGGCAAGTATTAGGATCCTCTTATGTTCAATTTCAACATGCTAGATCTTGCTCAAACTTTTGTGACATATAATTTTTGTTATTCATATAAAGGGCCCGCAATAAATGACCCACCCCTTTATTCTTCTCTCACAATATTATCATCATAACCTGTCATGTTGAACCTTAACATGAGAGGATCCTAATTAATGTATTTATTATTTTGCTTGCTACTCTTGAACTTTTGTGTGTGCGTTTTCTAACATGGGACTTTTACTCTGTATGACATGGTTAATTTTAGTTATTGAAGAATGTCAAAGGTGTAGGGATAATGGACGTTACTGTCTCTACAATGTGCAATATGATAGTAATGGCTTCAATGACATATGGAAGTTCAATTGTACTTATACCAATACATATGTTAGCAGCGGCAAGTCCAGGAAAATAGTTAGCAGATGTGTTATTCTAGGTAACACCTATTTACCCACAAATGCATCAATTTACACCATATATTTATATTTGCTACTCATTCAATTTCTTATTAGTTGCATCTTTTGATGTTCTACATTTTTTGTTGTTGATAAAAACTACATTTGGGGAGTAGGAAACCAAAGAAGAAAGGAAAGGATAGTACAGTATAAAAAAGATGTATACAGATTTTTTCTTATGTCTAAGTAGTTTTTTATAAAAATCCCATACTTAGAAGAAGATGGAACACCTGAGCTACTTTCGTATAGTTACTTATTATAAGAAGAGTATAGCCTTTATAATATCTAGGTATGAATCATCGACCTCTCTTTTAAGGTTGCTCTACATACTTACTTCCATTTTGTATTGGCTTTGGTTCAGATGTTAGCATAAGCCTTGGTGTCCTTTTTCTTGTTGCAATCACCTACATATTGTGCAAAGTGAGCAAGAAAACAAAGGAAAGGAGACAAAGAGGTTTTTTATACGCAATGGTGGTTTACTTCTAAAACAACAAGAAGAAGCTGACCCGTCTTTAGTTGATAACACCATTATTTTCACATCACGTGAGCTGGAAAAGGGCAAAGGCAAGTTTGATGAAAACAGGATTCTCGGTCGAGGTGGCCAAGGTACACACTATAAAAGTAGAGGAAATTCCAAATCTAGACCGCGCCCAATCGCCCTATACCCACTTTTAGATTTTTTTTTCTCTTTCCTCCTTTGGATCAGGGCAACTTAGAAAATGAGCAACTCGATATAATTGCGACACGTGGCTAGTATTTAATTATTATAGTACAACTTCTAGAATGTATTTGGAAAGTATGTGTAAGGTATTTGTAAGTGTGTAAGGTATGTGTAAGGTATTTTGCAGAGGNTTTTAATCTTAATTACATGTATACGTATTTCCTTTTTACCAAAACGAATTTTTTCATTTAACAGTTATTCTTAAAAAAAAACACACACACACACTTCCTTCCCACACACATTTCATCCTCTCCAGCTAACTATCTGCATCAAACTCAACTAAACAATATCGATATCCATTATTAGTGTTATCGAAAAAAATGTGGTATAACAGGGTAGGTATAATTTTTGTTTCCATGCATTTATTAGTAACTTGCTTATAATTAATTTTTTTTGATTGCGTGTATAATTATAATCATTTAAAAGAAACTAGTTTCATTTAGATTAAATGCACTTTTGTCAATCAATAGTATCTTATGGGATAGCCAACCGGCGGTGCATGTACCAATGTGTCCACTACATATACTCGCTCGCCCTTACACAACCACACACACACACAACAAACTCATCTACTTTTTACAATCTAATAATTAGGAAAAAACTGAAATGGGTCGTCTTGAACTTTTCGATGAACTTGCTAAAGCCTGCGGTTCCACCGCGTTGGAACGTCAGTTAGATTTGTATTTAGAGAGGTCTATTAGTAAAGACAAGGTTCTAGAGAGTGACATTAGGAAGGTCTGCTTGCAGTTGGCTGATTCCATCAAAGAAACGGAAGCCTTTGCTAAGGAATGTGATGTGATGAAGGGTAGGGTAGAGGCGGTGGAGACTGTAAAGTTTCTTAGGGACCGTGTGCACAAGGATAGCCTTAGGTTGATGGCTTTAATGATTTCCATGAAGGAGACTGAATTAAGTCATCATGAGAAGGATTTATTTGGCGAGAAGATGAAAGGGTGGTTGCCATTCTAGGCTGGTACATGTGCTGTTGGTATTTGGGGTTTTTTGGGTTTATGGTCTAGGATTTTGAATTAGTATGGGTTATGGTTTATGTATTGCATTATCAGTCTTATCTAACTCTATGTGTACGTTTGGTCGTTGTTGATTTAATGAATGAACGGTTTATCATATATTTTATGATGTCTATTAAATCGGCTTCTGCTTATTGTTTTTTAGTTTTTTCATTAGATCGCTTTGGTGTTTCTTAAGTTTTGGTTATTAATACTCATGATTTAGGGAATTCGAAAGCACAAGTGGTTATGGTACCTCTTTTGAATGTTTTTTAGGTTTACATGGTAAATTTGGTGTAGCATTATAAAGTGAACGATTAGGAATGGCATAATGAAGTATGGTTATTTTGAAGTTCTTACATTGTTACGCTAATTTTGTGTTTTGGAATTGTAATCTACACATAATGGTTTTATTAGCTGAATCTTATTTGGGGACATGTCCAAATTGGGTTTTATGTTTATGTTGATGTTGTATTTTCGTTCAGTTATTTAGTTGAATAAATTTGTTTTAGGGTTTATGTTTCATACAGAATGGTTGCTTTTGTGGAACTTATACTCTAATATTTCATGATTATACTTGAGCTACTTCCAATGCGAAGCAAGCAAACCTGTCCCTGATCATGAATTGGTATAAGTTCTGTAGCACGTTTTTTATTGCTTATAGTAGCGGGTTAGACTAATAATGTTTTCGATGCCACGCTTATTTTTTTAATGTATGGTCCTCTGTTTGGTCCTCTGTTGTTGAACCTCTGCTCATCAAGGAACATTTGACTGAAAAATGGTTTATGCCCGATGTGTACCACAACTGATTCTTTCTGTTTTATTTCCTTACAAGGAGTATGAAACAAAAGTCATCATTAGAAGCAAATTGAACTACTTTCTGTTAATAAAGCGAAAGTTAGATGCAAAACGACGTAACTTGTTTAGGCGTACCTGTTTTGGAAGATGGTTCGATCTTTTTTTGTTTGACCATGAACCACATATTATAGACTACATGCTGCGGAAACAGCATGATGTTAATGATGCCCATTATGATATGCCTTTAATATATTACGTCGAAGGACATACTCTACATTTTGGTCGTGCTGAATTTGCTTTTATAACGGGGTTCCGGTTTGGATCGGTATCGTTTGGGTTATATACCTCTGGTAACTTAAAGTTTCGTGAAAGGATATTTCCTCACCGTATAGGGTTAAGCGTTACCATCTTAGATCTAATTGGTGTTATCGAGGATGAAGAATTGTTCGGCAAGATATCTGATGAAGATGCAGTACGTGTATGTCTTTTGTTAGCTTTAGAAGTTATCTTTATGGGTAGGTTGTTGAATAGCGAAGTGGATGATAAGTTGATGCGGTTGGTTGAAAGTCTTGAAGCTTGGAATGCGTTTCCTTGGGGGGAGCGCATATGGAGTCATTTGTACGATCAAATCGTGGGTGTAATACGTAAGCACAGTCACAAACACCTTGAAGGACTGAAGAAAGATCGTATGTATGTTCCGACATATACACTTGGTGGCTTTGTTTTTGCTTTCCAGGTTAATTATGTTTGATTTTTATAATCAATTTTTATCCATGGCATATATTTCATTTAGTCTGTATTTGTTATTAATTATTCGTTTCCCTCATATTCAGATTTGGATTCTCGAGACTTATTCAACAAGTAATGTTTGGTGGATTAAGATCGCGCCAGTGATACCAAGGGCAGTTGGTTGGTCCAAAAAAACTATCTTCAAACGATCTGATTGTTCTAAGCTTTTTGCAAAGGTTATATATAATTAAAAGTCATCTTTTATTTTATTTAAATATTTATAAATTTTGATCTTAGTTATGTTATTTTGACTGACTATTTTAGGATGTAAAACCAACTTGTGATATGAGACCTACGAGAGCTAAGTACGAATCAAATTGGTGGACAGATACCAATGATTATATCCAACAGTACATTCCCAGGCCGCCTCCACTAAGACCAGAGTCTAGCCTTGTGGATGCTTATCTAGCCAAGTTGGGAAAAAACGTAACCACGCGAAATTAGATGTTTGTGAATTACCTAGTGTTAGCAGGAGTGATAGTAGTCTCAGGGAACCTAGTCTTAAGAATCGTGTTATTACAGAGTTGAATACTCGTGTTTTCAAACTTGAATCAATTATTCAGGTTCTTCATCATGAAAGAAATGGCGGAGTTGTGGTAATATACTTCTTAACTCATTCATGTGTGTAGTACATCATTTTTATTATTTACTAATTTGAACTGAATCACATGAAATTAACAGGCGCCACTCGCGTTTAATGATTGTTTTTCCAATATGACCAATGATTTTCGCGCTTCGCTCAATAATCTTTACCTTGATTTGGTCAATTTGCCTGAGAGTGATGAAGATATTGTTCTGGTAATTTATAAATTATGACATCTATTTAATCCCGTTATATACTTGTTACTAAATCATTAAATATTTAAACAACCATATCTTGTCACAGGAGTACATTCGTGAAAAAGAGTTAAGATTACGTTTGGAAGAGGAAGATAGGTTGCAATTGGAAGATGAGAAGATGCGAAAACAGGAAATGCGCATTAGGGTGGATGAGTATAAAAGGATGAGGTCAGAGGAACAAATGGTGTCACATTTGGCTGAGGAGAAAAAGAAAAAGTGTGATGAGTTTGTGAATTCAGCTAAATTAAACAAATCTTTGACACTAGTGGAACCCAATAAAAGGAATCACGCAGATGGTTTGCCATCAGAAAGTAATTACAAAGTTTCTTGGGTGAAAGTAAAAAAAACTCGTGGGTACATTAATGATCCATGTATGATAGAACGACTAAAAAATGTGAAACCGTGGAAAGAGGTATGGAATTAACCGAAATACTTTATATTTTACATTATACTGTCATCATGCAATGACGCGATACGGTTATAAATTTGTGTAGGATCTATCACGATGGTTTCATATTATTGACACTCTTTGGTTGAATGATGAATTTGACCTGTTTCTTTCTAAGCCCGGTAAGGTTAATTACAAGTTTCCTTGGTCTGACGATTTTATTGTGAACCAAAATTTCTGGCTAAGATTAGTGTGCCTAGACCCTGCAAGGAAAGGGTGGCTAACGGAGGAGGTGCGTATTTTTACTGCAAATATATTAGATTTTCAATAATAAATATTTGTTTTTGAATTGACTACAATGTCTTTTTTTTGTATTAAACAGCACACAGACTTATGGGTCGACTACATGTGGCATGTGAGACCCGAGAATTGTAAATGGGCTATGGTTAGTACATACTTTGTTCAGCTTCTTCTTCAAAACACCATGCCCTTGTTTTATGTTGATGGTAGTAGGTACCCCATTCCATGGAGTGATGTTGATCAGGTTAAACCTTTGCTAATAAAACACAACCTTTTTTCATGTTTTTAATTTCTTGTAATAACCACCGATCATTTGTAAACCATGTAGGTTCTTATGCCGATTAACGAAACTGAAAGACATTGGTGTGTCGGCCATTTTCATATTCTTTCCGGCTTGGTCACATTCTATGATAGCGGGAACACATATGACTATGAATGTCGTGATTGGTATGTCCGGCTAAGGGATTGTTTAGAGGTACGAGTCTATGTTGAGTGCTTTTTATCATTAGGTTTGTAGTTGGTAAATTGTTTCATCAAGTTATGATTAGCGTTACTAACCACGTGGCAGAATCATCGTAATTGAATGTTTTAACTGATCTAAATGTTGTGTTCATATGGATATGAACAATTTCTTAGTGCAACTGAATACCAACCTCATAACTACAGTAAAGTCAACCCTGAAATAAACAATAACATCATTATTAAACAATTTCTAAGTAACATAAACTATTTGTAAAATACCAAGTCATAACTAATACGTTTTTCATATTAGAAAAAAGTTAACCATTAAACAATTTACGAGTGTCATACAGCATATGATTTTGATTATGCAGTACCTTAGTAGATCTACTCTAGTACTTCAGATTTGTATATATTTTTGTAAATTTAAATATTTTAACAAATGGTACCTAAGTTGTTACATGATAGTGGTGTTGGTTTGGAATAGTTTTCTGTTTATTCGGTTGGTTTGTAACTAGTTGGATTCCAAGTTATTGTTTTCCAAAGTTTAGTTGCACTTTGTGAAGTGGTGTTTGTATTATAGCATACCATTTGTGGCCACAATTTTATTTTACCGATTTAATACGTCTTAGCCCCTTCAAATCACATTAACTAGTTTTGTCATTTATTGAAGATTGACAAGACATCTAATTGTCAAAGTTGCCCATTTTTTTAATTTAAAAGTTGCCCATATTTGAAATTCAAAAGTTGCCCATTCTCGATTCTTCCTATATAAGAAAGCAAACACTTACACACATTTCCATATCACACTTACTTTTCCTATCACCTCTTCAAAAACACCAACATCACACCCCATTACTCTCCAACTGCTATGACTCCTATGACTGGCCTAGCGGACCTTGCTATTACGGCAAACTCAGCTTCTTTGAGACAAATGATGCGTGTCATGTTTGAACAAGATAATGAAAGGGACTTTAAGCTAGTCCAAGAAACTCATACAATGTGCCAAGAGCTTTGTTACCGATTAAGCAGAGGGCTGAGGTTATTAAGGAGCTTGAAAATCTGACTATTATTGGTTTAGCCCGAGAGAGCATCAAGCTACTAAAGGAGATGCAGGATGCTGACTTGGCAAAGACAAGGGGCATGATGAAGTTGATAAGTCAGACACAGCTCAGGGTCCTGAAAAAAATTTATTTTGTTGTTCAACTGGGCAAAAAGTGATTTGTTCTGTTGTGTTGTTAGTTGGTTGGTGCTCTATGTCTTGCATTCTGTCGTGTTAAGCATTTCTGTTTTAGGTATTTTTGTTTGGTCATGTTGTCTTTAGTGTCGTGGTTTATGGTCTTTTAAGGTAGTTTAAGGTGTATCCATGGACGTGCCCATTAAGGGTACGGTCTAATGAAGTTATCTTTTGTGCCCCCGTTTCAGTCTACTATTAATTAAGCCAATGTTTATGTTTTGTTTATCTATCTTTGTTTTGGATGGCATGAAAAAGCACATGAATACTTGTTGGTAACAACCCTAAAGAAGGAAGCAGTTGATGCTATATTTCGGATCAATGTTAATCTTTTAAGATGACCTTTGGATGAATGCAAGTGGTGGTGTTGTTATTTTCTTTTTGCAAAAATAAACAAACTCCTTAATGGTCTAAAAACAATATACTCTAATTAGACTATATTTGGATCAATGATAGCAGTGCTGTTTAATGATATATTTGGAACAATGTAAGCATGGATATTTAATGCTATATTTGGATCAATGTTAATGTTTGAACATGGCCTTTTGATAGATCAAAGTTGTTGTTTAGACAGCTAGCACCAATAACTATAGAATCTTGTTACAATTGCAACTCCACTGTCAGTTACTGTTAACAGTTGGACTTATTTGCACACATAGCATTTATTTATTTTATTATTTATTTTTTTAAACTTATGTTAGCCATTGTTTATCTATTATTCTAAGTTAGTTATTCTAACAGGCTCAACTACCAGTCGTGTTAGAGGAAGGTAAAGTGTTCGAGAAGAAAGGCATACATCAAGGTGACTAT
>LBNU01023815.1:36735-58389 GCA_014162995.1 Artemisia annua
TGTTTAATGATATATTTGGAACAATGTAAGCATGGATATTTAATGCTATATTTGGATCAATGTTAATGTTTGAACATGGCCTTTTGATAGATCAAAGTTGTTGTTTAGACAGCTAGCACCAATAACTATAGAATCTTGTTACAATTGCAACTCCACTGTCAGTTACTGTTAACAGTTGGACTTATTTGCACACATAGCATTTATTTATTTTATTATTTATTTTTTTAAACTTATGTTAGCCATTGTTTATCTATTATTCTAAGTTAGTTATTCTAACAGGCTCAACTACCAGTCGTGTTAGAGGAAGGTAAAGTGTTCGAGAAGAAAGGCATACATCAAGGTGACTATAAGATTACCTTTAAGCTAGCGGATAATGTTCCTAAGCAGGGAGGGGGGGATCTTTGGTGATTGTGGTGTTTTTGTGTCTATATTTTTATATCGTTTGGCACATGGTATACCGTTGCAGCTTGATGATCCTGTTGACGCCGCCTTGGCATATCGTGAGAGGATGGCTCTTTTTTATTTTAAGCACAAATATTGACACTGTTACTCGTGTATATTTATGTTAGCCATATTGTATTCGCAAGATGTTGCCACTTATGTGTATTGTTTGGACACACGAAATTGTATATAATTAACACAATGCGTAGCCCCTTCAAATCACAAATCACAATGACAAATAACAATAACTCTCAACCAACTGGGCTAGCTCAGTTGGCCACCAAGGGTAACCTTGGGGAGGTATCCTTGGAGAGGTCTCAGGTTCGAGTCTCACCATGGACCTTCAAGGGCCTGAAAAAATAGAAGCAGACGTGGGGTTTATCCCCTAAGGAGAAAGGTTCGATGCTTGCATACTGCCCAATTGGATGTTAATGTGGGCTCGAATCACTAACTACTAACTTGCCATTCAAAAAAAATTACAATAACTCTCATATGGTTTAAACTTAACTAAAGTTATTAAAAGTTGACACCAAATGACATCACACATACCGAAGTTTGACATGACACATTATAATAAGAAGTTGCCCTGTAATTTACCAAGTTGCGTACGCAACTTTCCAAAGTTGCCCATTATATACATAGTAAGGTTGCCCAAATACAAATAAAGTGTATTTCTTAGTTGGCATGCAATGACATACGTACTTTTTGTAGTTGACATGCAATGTGTCTTTACTAAAAACAATAGTTTATTCTAACCTCTTTTTATACTATAGTGTTCTATATATAAGGATATAAAAAATTTGACTTTTTTTATACTTTAGGGGTAACACTACCAAACTTTTTGATTGAGTATGGATCACCACCACTCAGTTTCATCAAGCTATTCACCCAACCCTGAACAATGTTGGACTCCTGATTTCTCTGCAATGTAAGTATTGCTACACAAAATGTTATCTTTTGTTTTTATAATGTATGGGTTTAAAAATATGTCACTGTATACAGAAAAGAAGAAAAAGCTGATGTTTATATGACGTTTGACATATTCCATAATGGTGGTTTCTATGAAGCTCCTACTTTAAGGTATTTGTGTGAAAAAATCCTACCACTTAAAGTATCTCGGTCAAAAAGGATGTCGTTCAATGAGTTTTGTGACTTGTTGAACTTCAAACTAGAATGCAACATATGGGCTTTGTTTTATTGTATTCCTAAAATGAGCCTTGAAAGAGGGTTGACAATTTTTGAAACTGATTATGAGATGAAAAAATTGTATGATATCGCTTCATCTTATGGGGTGTTAGATGTGTTTATTGCTCATGATCCAATAAACTTATCTGAATACTACTTTAAAAACTTGTATTTCGAAGCGTCTGATGGTGAGGTTACTTCTAAAATTAGCGGCCATGAAAAAAGAAAGCGAGATGCTGAGTCTATGTCTTATAAGCAGCTTTGTGAATGGGCTAAGGAAGAATCTCTTTCACCTTACCTGAGGACTCCTCCTGTAAAGGCTAGAAAAAAAGGAGTTCTATTTGAGGGTAAAAATCTGTTTGAAGATTTCTTGCATAGTAGCAGTGTTGGAGATGAGTTAGATGGTCCTTCTTGTTGGCAAGATGATTTGATCGGTGAGCAAGGTTTGGTTGATGTTGGAGCGACTAATATTTTGTCTCCTTGGATAAATGAGGCGATGTGTTATGATGGTGAGTCACTGCCGGATGTGGGTAAAGATGGTTTTTCAAATGATGTTCTTGTCGATGTGGAATGGCCTAATGTCGTCCCAAAAATTGGTGGGTCAAGTAAGGCTGCTAAAACCGGGGCTAGTGAGGGAGATGTAGTGAAGATAATGGCTAAAGGGAGTGTTAAGTTTACTAGAAAGAGGTTGGGTTTTAGGAGGGGAAAATGTAAGTGGGCAGCAAGAAGGTTACGAGCACAAAGGTTTCATGGGCGTGTCGAAAAAAAAGGTTCATCTGATGATCAGGTTCAGGGCAATGGAGCTTATGTAACTAAACCCTCACCAACAGGTTCATATGAATCTGTTGTCAAACATGTGGTCAATAATCCTAAGTAGTCATAGCTATGTTGGCTGAAATTTGCTAAAACCACAAAGTGTTTGTTTAAAAAACATCCACAACAGTTGTCAATGTTTTTTTGTAAACATTTTGTGGTTGTAGCAATTGTGTTATAACATAGAACCTTTTGGGTAGAATCTTTTGTTGTTGGAAGGAGTTGTGTTGGTTGGTGGCACTTTTGGGAGTTTAGGAATCATCTCATCTTTGATGCGACTCATCCGCAATGGTCCATGATTTTTGATGACATTGTTTCTCGTGCTTATTATTGGTGTGTCAATCGATGTAATGTTTCTTTTTCTTGGGAGACTTGGTTGAAAAACCCTATCTTGATCTCCTTGTAATGTCTTTTCTAGCATTATGATATTAACTTATGACTTGTTGCTCAAATGAAAGTTAAATTGCTCCATTTCGTTAACATCTTTATAGTTTACTTGTAGTTGTTTACTTCAAATCAGTAATGCGCGGAGGTTGGAACTGCGAAATTACAAAACAAATATGTATGTCATACATCCAACCTGTTTATACATCCAACATAATATGGATGTGTAGGTAATGTTTATAGATCCAAAACCATCATGACTCATCATGACTTGGATAAGTAACAAATGACATACAAGTTTGCTACAAAATAAGTTCTACCATACCAAGTGTCATAGAAGAATACATAAGGTAGCGTTCTTGCATCCGACATGCCTCAAATAACAGATGATTAAAATAAAGCTGATAAACGACAAACATGTTTCATAAGAAAATAAGTTCTTGCATAAGTAAAAAATTTACAAGTGTCACAGAGTTGAACATTAGACTAAAAAGTTTTGTGGAGTGGACATCTGTGATAGCCTTTTTATCATCCCAATTGATGCCGGTGGTGTTGGAACATTCATGGACTGCTGATTAGTTTACTCGGGATGTGCCGCATTGTTCAAGTTTTCATTTCTGGTCGAAGAACTCTGCTTTCCATTCGCAATTCTTGGAACACGACATAGAGCTCTCAGAGCTCATTTTTCTTGTTGCACATCTCTGTAACGTAATATGGAATTAAAGATTAACTCAACCTTTAACACAAAATAATAATTTGTTTAGAATACAGTACTTACTTTTTTGGTCACCAACGGCACATTACATGAACCTCGGTTGTGTCCATTGGCACCACACCTCGTACATTGTTTCTTTACAGGCTCCTCCCCTTGTGATCAGATGCGATCTTTATTTTTTGGCCTCCCTGCTTGCCTCTTAATTATAACCGGTGCCAATACAACTTGTAAGTCATCGCGAGTTTCCCAAGAAGCAACATCTTCTGTAGGATTAAACATGCCTGAGTACGTATTCTTCAATGTTGTTCTGAGAAACCAATCTTTTACCAATCCTTCAAAACTTGTCAACCCAGTTACTCTAACCACAGCACATACGTGTCCACAAGGTAAACCCGAAAGTTGCCATTTATGACAACTGCATGTCCCTTCTGTCAAATCAACAATATGAGCTCTTCGGTTGTCTTTCACTTCATACTTGTTCATTTTGTGAATGCCCTTAACTGTCCAATTAACGCTCTTTAAGATTCGATCATAAATTTTTGCAGTTGCCCAGTCTGAAACTTCTTCATCCAATGCATCTAACATTAAAAAAGTTTTAACAACGTTATTGTTAGTTGTTTTAGTTACGTGTTAAAGAAATATATTAAATAAAAAACCGGACAAAACCACATGAAAAAAATTAAAATGCATATGTAATTACATACTACATAAAAGTGCCAGAAACGATGCAAATTTCAATGACATTACCTTCGTATTTTGATCGACGATCACAATACCACCGTTGCAAAAGCTGTCTGTACCAATCCATGAGCATCGTAATTGGGACTTTTCGCACTTCCCTTGTTAACGAATTTATTGACTCGACGATGTTTGATGTCATGTAGTTGTTCTGTTTGCAGGGCAGTATGCCCTAGACCATTTTTCAAACCCTGCATCCTCTAGCTTTCTGTACGCCGCGGGTCTCATTACACGAATACAAGCGACACACCTGTCAAACTCAGCCCGTGTGTAGGCCTTTCATGTCTTCCAATATAAACCCTTTAACCGATCACTTTGTATATTGCAATTCATCATCAAATGACGGCAACAATAACCATGAAAGGCATTTGGAAAAACGTTCTTACATGCAAAGTATGACAATATGTTAACTTTTAATAATTTTGGAATATGTAATAATTAAAAGTTATTTATGTTTTTCACTATGTGCGGAGTATCCGAAATGTTGTACGCTTCAGTGCAACCTTTCTAGTAAAAGAAGAGAAGTCTTCTTTTCCCAAAATCTCTTTCTTCTAAAATTCTTCAAAAGAGATTTTGTGGTGTACAAGGTGGCCATCGGTCTTAAATTTTCTCGAATACGTTACCGCTCACATTAATGGCTATTAAACGTTAAAAATTGAAAATGGGCCATTAATTGAGGGGGAGCGCATTTGTTCAAAATTTCTGCACCTTTAAAAGCTTTGTGCACCAGCCACAGTGAAATTCAAAAAGTGTCTCATAATCAATAAACGTTTAAAACATATCACACTTCTCTCCAAAGCTTTTTTGAAAATCATTTAAATCAATTGGGATCACAAAATCTCAAAAGATTTGAAATTTTATGATCGAGGGAGAGAATGTGATTTAAATATGAAAACTGATTTAAAAGTGATGTTTTTTTTGGAACTTTAAAGAATATTTTTGGACTTACGAGAACGCTCCCTTATGTGCTAAAATGTTAAAGATTTTGGATTTTAATCAAAGCACATATTAAGGGGGAGCAATGATTAAATGTGATGTTTTTGGACTTATAAAGATGTTTTTGGTCTCAAAAGATCGCTCCCGTATGTGCTAAAATTTTAAAGTATTTGGATTATATACAAAGCACATATTGTGGGGGAACAAATGATTTAAAATGATGAATAAATGATCTCGAATATAAGCTCACCCGTATGTGCCAAAGTGTTATAGACTTTAAAAATTGATTCAATCAATGTGCATATATTGAGGGGGAGCAAGTGGCTAAGAGTCTTTCGCGGGATTTTACAAAATCAAGTAGAAACCGTGAAATGATTATGACTCAGAACTTGACTCATGAATTGACGAAACATGTAAAGTCGTGAATCGAAAAGACTAGTCCTGGCCGGGTAATAATTTCAAGCTGGTCTAATCAGTGATGTAAACATGTCTCGAAGAGGACTAGTCAGAGTAGAAAGTACCGTTTCGAGAAACTCTTTTTAAATAAATACTTTGACGGGTCTAACTTCCTTTTTAAGGAATGTTAACAACTTCAAGTTAGTTATTAGGGCTAGTTATCACCCAAAAGCTGATAACGGATCCCTTTAACTAAGCAACGTAAACGTGTCCCTCGGGTATATGTCTATTAAGAGCCGATCAATTCAAATAAGTGCAACTCACCCCGACATGTGCAAATTTCTTTCTTTACCTATGAGCATTGAGGGGGAGCATTTGAAAAATGATAAAACTCTCAAAGTGTTAACAAAATGTGTTTCTTTACCATAAACACTTTGAGAGAATTTTCAATGATTTGGTTATATGGAGATTGTGGAAAGATACCAAAAGACCGACCAATTTACTTTAAAGCATGGAGTTATAAGGATGGTAAGGTTAGGTATATGTTCCCATGATCCACCAGAACCGGAGGGATCTTCCCAGGGACAATCCAATAGATAGATTAGAAGTCCTTAGGAATGATTGAAAAAAAGGAGAAAAGTGAGAAAGGGAAGAGTGCCGACTGAGACTGAGCTAGGACTGGAACAAACCCAACAAGGTTCTAGTAAATGAAGTCTCGGTAAGCACTGAAGGGCTTAAAGAATTAAAAAGAAATGAATTGAGAAAGGGTGAAAAGAAATAGCCCTCCAATTATTCAACCTTAGGGCAGAAACCGGGTTCAATTCATATGCTACTAATTGTTACCAAGGTAACATCGGTATTGAAGAAAAGACGTCATGGACCCAGTGACGCACTGCACTAAACCTCCCAGCCACTCAAGTTCTCTTAAAAGAGCTTGTTTCATTCTCACGGGGAACCGGTGTAAACTATCGACTAGTCTCTTAGAGCTAGTTGATATTGAAACAGGAGACCCCTCCCTAGTCTCCGAATAGGATAACCAATGTGCACTTATTGAGTCTAGAGCCAAGAGATGCATCAAAAGATCTCATAGGAACACTTGATACTTCTACACTGGTTGTTCAACATTAAGGACACCAGATGTATTATTTTGAGTCCTATGCAGATCTTAGCAATCTGCCAAGAACACTTATGAGGGAATATACATAAGTATTTCCCAGTGATTGAGTGGAAACTCCTGCCAGGGTCAACATCAAACAGTCCTGACAGCAGGTCACTTCGGTAATCACTTGTGGGTTACGCTTAGTGTGTACGGTG
The DNA here is from genome assembly GCA_014162995.1 of Artemisia annua. Taxonomy (NCBI): domain Eukaryota; kingdom Viridiplantae; phylum Streptophyta; class Magnoliopsida; order Asterales; family Asteraceae; genus Artemisia; species Artemisia annua. The sequence continues at coordinate 43,658 of LBNU01023815.1, forward strand.
GTGTTCCAAAAGGTCTACAGTCGTGGGGTGATCTCCAGCGACTCACCTAATCGTTGGTGTACTTCGGTATGTCAGTGAAAGCCCTTTCGGGGGCAACCGATTAGGAACGGCCTTGGTAAGGATTAGAGAAAGTCTTCATACTATGCTGTTGACAATCTCGAAGTCCGAACTTGTAAGTGCCGATATTTTTATTACTAACCAAGTTTTATGCTGCTCAACATACCAAACTTACCATGTTCACCACCATCACTCTAGTTCCACATGCTCATACCAACATCTAAAAGGAGATGTCAGAACAGTTCAACCGGGAAGATCTACTCAGCAAAGATGTATGGGCATGTTGGAAAGGTGTAATCACACCAAAGACAAAGAAGTTGACGATTGATGCCGATTGCTGAAAAGATGCAAATTCATCATCTCATGCTTACACTTCAACATCATAACTCAAAATATCATGATCATGGAATGGGCTTCGACTATGCTTCCACAACTCTGATGCAGAAGATCATGATCCAGAAAAGTGTAAGCATGACATCACAAAGACAATCACAACATCACAAAGAGACACATACACTCAAAGATGACTTGAAGCTAATTATATGGATGAAGAGCAAAGAGCAAAGTCAAAAGATCATCATATACATCAAGGAAGTCATCTTGAGTCATTTATCAATGAAGAATCAACAACTACGAGCTACAAAAGAATCTACAAAGATCTCAATGCAAGAATTCAAGAATATTTCCTGGAGTGAATATTTCCTGGGGTGACCTCCCTTAGGGGGAGATTGTTAGGAATACGCTTTTTGTATAAGAAAGATTCGGTCACCCCAGATATGATTAAGCATTGTTTAGCTCGTAGTAGTTACAATAGTTAGTTAAACGTAGTTTAGAAGTAGATTAGTTCGCGGAAGAAGGACGGGTCTTTACCCACTGTATACCTGATCCGCAGCCCAAGTGGCACGCCCTAGTGGCAAAACTCATGTACGTATAAACCCTCTCCATCCTTGGAGAGGGTAATCCTTCTCATAATCTCATTTTCTTTTTTTTGGTTTTCTCTCCAAGGCTTCATCTCTTTCTCTCTCTAACTTTCTCTCTCTACATTTCTTTCTTTTCTTTCTATGTATAACGAGCCAAAACCACAAGTATAAACGTTTTTGTAATGTTATCTAGTGTTCTACACTGAGTCTATGTCTTATAAGCAGCTTCGTGAATGGGCTAAGGAAGAATCTCTTTCACCTTACTTGAGGACTCCTCCTGTAAAGGCTAGAAAAAAAGGAGTTCTATTTAAGGGTAGAAATCTGTTTGAAGATTTCTTGCATAGTAGCAGTGTTGGAGATGAGTTAGGTGGTCCTTCTGGTTGGCAAGATGATTTGATCAGTGAGCAAGGTTGGGTTGATGTTGGAGCGACTAATATTTTGTCTCCTTGGCTAAATGAGGCGATGCGTTATGATGGTGAGTCATTGCCGGATGTGGGTAAAGATGGTTTTTCAAATGATGTTCTTGTCGATGTGGAATGGCCCGATGTCGTCCCAGAAATTGGTGGGTCAAGTAAGGCTGCTAAAACTGGGGCTAGTGAGGGAGATGTAGTGAAGATAATGGCTAAAGGGAGTGTTAAGTTTACTAGAAAGAGGTTGGGTTTTAGGAGGGGAAAATATAAGTGGGAAACAAGAAGGTTACGAGCACAAAGGTTTCGTAGGCGTGTCGAAAAAAAAGGTTCATCTGATGATCAGGTTCAGGGCAATGGAGCTTATGTAACTAAACCCTCACCAACAGGTTCATATGAATCTGTTGTCAAACATGTGGTCAATAATCCTAAGTAGTCATAGCTATGTTGGCTGAAATTTGCTACAACCACAAAGTGTTTGTTTAAAAAACATCCACAACAGTTGTCAATGTTTTTTTGTAAACATTTTGTGGTTGTAGCAATTGTGTTATAACATAGAACCTTTTGGGTAGAATCTTTTGTTGTTGGAAGGAGTTTGTTATGTTGGTTGGTGGCACTTTTGGGCGTTTAGGAATCATCTCATCTTTGATGCGACTCATCCGCAATGGTCCATGATTTTTGATGACATTGTTTCTCGTGCTTATTATTGGTGTGTCAATCGATGTAATGTTTTTTTTCTTGGGAGACTTGGTTGAAAAACCCTATTGATCTCCTTGTAATGTCTTTTCTAGCGTTATGATATTAACTTATGACTTGTTGCTCAAATGAAAGTTAAATTGCTCCATTTCGTTAACATCTTTATAGTTTACTTGTAGTTGTTTACTTCAAATCAGTAATGCGCGGAGGTTGGAACTGCGAAATTACAAAACAAATATGTATGTCATACATACAACCTGTTTATACATCCAACATAATATGGATGTGTAGGTAATGTTTATAGATCCAAAACCATCATGACTCATCATGACTTGGATAAGTAACAAATGACATACAAGTTTGCTACAAAATAAGTTCTACCATACCAAGTGTCATAGAAGAATACATAAGGTAGCGTTCTTGCATCCGACATGCCTCAAATAACAGATGATTAAAATAAAGCTGATAAACGACAAACATGTTTCATAAGCAAATAAGTTCTTGCATAAGTAAAAAAATTACAAGTGTCACAGAGTTGAACATTAGACAAAAAAGTTTTGTGGATTGGACATCTGTGATAGCCTGTTTATCATCCCAATTGATGCCGGTGGTGTTGGAACATTCATGGACTGCTGATTAGTTGACTCGGGATGTGCCGCATTGTTCAAGTTTTCATTTCTGGTCGAAGAACTCTGCTTTCCATTCGCAATTCTTGGAACACGACATAGAGCTCTCAGAGACCTCATTTTTCTTGTTGCACATCTCTGTAACGTAATATGGAATTAAAGATTAACTCAACCTTTAACACAAAATAATAATTTGTTTAGAATACAGTACTTACTTTTTTGGTCACCAACGGTACATTACATGAACCTCGGTTGTGTCCATTGGCACCACACCTCATACATTGTTTCTTTACAGGCTCCTCCCCTTGTGATCGGATGAGATCTTTAAATTTTGGCCTCCCTGCTTGCCTCTTAATTATAACCGGTGCCAATACAACTTGTAAGTCATCGCGAGTTTCCCAAGTAGCAACATCTTCTGTAGGATTAAACATGCCTGAGTACGTATACGCTGGTTAAGAAATATGCTTACCGCAACACCAAAGGCTAAAAAACATTGCTTAAACCGTCCTTCATCATCGGTGTCGATGTGTGTTACTGTTCCCTCGTTTGCTAGCTTTAAGTAGTGGAAATAATAAGGTAACTGCTCATACGACGCCTTGGGGCAGCCCTGAGTAGCCTGCAATGCAAGCTGCTTGCCTCTCCATACTTTTTTGTATGAGACGTCTATATTCAAATCTAAATTCATATCAAGTTGTATCTCCTTTGGCTTATACACCCTGGTAGTGTCTCTCATTTTTGGAACTAACATATGACCCAATACTTTTGCAGTAGCATTGCTATGATTACCATTGACAGTTATTTTCGAACATGTGTGAACATCGTTCATGTGAGTTATCCTAAATATATTAGCACCTCTAACTGAACGACAGAATACATGCCAATTGCATTGTGGTACCTTACATCTTACGCGGTAAGCCAACTGACAAGATTTAACTACTCTATATTCATAACCTTCTTTTAAACATTTTAATGCTATCTCTCTGATGCATTCGTCCTTATCCTCAAATTCGTCAAACACCTTTAAAACACGTGAAGTAAAAAAGGGTTGGTTCTTTGGGTTTTTAATAACACTAGGTGGATTGGGAGGGACAGGCATATACTGGAATGTGTTATTTTTCCATTTATGCTCATAATGCATATTTTCATTCTTGGAATCGGGTTGTTCATTAGTATGCACAACGATGCTGGTTTTGTCATTGGGTTGTTCATCAAACAAGGGAATATTTAGATCCAAATCTAGAGGTTCAGCAGATGAAGTGTGACTTACCTCTACGACTTCTTTCAGGACGGTGATGTACAAACTTTTGATATCTTGCCTCGACTCAAACACCTCATTAAAGAAGTACACAACGTCGTTGTCGTCCGTTATGAACACCTTGTTTCTATCAATTCTGTACGATAACCCTATCAACGACGACTTACCGGTAAGCTTAAACTTTTTCTTTGCACATCGAACTAGGCTTCCGTAATCAATATGTTTAGGAAGTTGAACTAGAAATTTTGAACCTTCATACACAAAAAAAAAATTCACTGTTGGGCTATTCATTTTGGTTAGACAAAAAAAAAAGAAAAAGAAAGAGTGTATGAATGTAGAGATAGAATAGGTTATAAGTAAATTGAGTTGATTTACACACCACATCTTGTTTTTGCTCTCACCACACCCTATGCAATATAGTATTCTACCGTGTGCTATACAACTTGTACAAGATGCTGCTTTTATCAAAACAAAATGTGCGCAAATACATCCCCACAACTAAAATATAATATTCTAAAGTAAATATCAACACCTACCAGTCGCCTAAACAAAAAAAGTTGCCCAAAACTAGTATATATAAGTTGCCCAAAGTACAAGTACTTATTGTACTTGTCTTTTAGTACAATATAATAATGTATTATATTATTATTATTATTATTATTATTATTATTATTATTATTATTATTATTATTATTATTATTATTATTATTATTATTATTATTATTATTATTATTATAGTATATAATATCTTTTAATACAAACTTATACTTATTATATAATATTATTTTTATTTTCGCCCAAAAAATATACACTTTTATATTATCACATGTTTTTTTTCAATACAAACTTATTCAGTTCATACTTTTTACAAGTCAAGCTTAACAAGATTCACTTCACATACCTATTATTTGTAAAAAATATTATTTATACGTAAGAAAACATACAAGCTGGCCTATACACAAAAAAACTGTTGCTTAAACCAAAGCGGAAAAAAATTATGAGTTTAATTTATGTCAACCAAAATGAAAACTGAAAAGGTAAGTTAAATAGTAAATACAATGTAATTAGTTACCCAACAAATTTTGTGTATAGGTTGGCCAAAGATTTTTTACATGCAAGTTGCTTTTAAACATCAAGTGATTTTTAGCCACTGTGATTTTGGGGTGCAGACACATTAGAAAGGCTTGGTTCTTACACTTAACATCCCTCACTTCCTCTTGTCAAACATATCATCCGTAGGGTTCTTAAAGGTTAGTTAATAATATGTTTTTTTTTNCTGTTGGGCTATTCATTTTGGTTAGACAAAAAAAAAGAAAAAGAAAGAGTGTATGAATGTAGAGATAGAATAGGTTATAAGTAAATTGAGTTGATTTACACACCACATCTTGTTTTTGCTTTCACCACACCCTATGCAATATAGTATTCTACCGTGTGCTATATAACTTGTACAAGATGCTGCTTTTATCAAAACAAAATGTGCGCAAATACATCCCCACAACTAAAATATAATATTCTAAAGTAAATATCAACACATACCAGTAGCCCAAACAAAAAAAGTTGCCCAAAACTAGTATATATAAGTTGCCCAAAGTAAAAGTACTTATTGTACTTGTCTTTTAGTACAACATAATAATGTATTATATTATTATTATTATTATTATTATTATTATTATTATTATTATTATAGTATATAATATCTTTTAATACAAACTTATACTTATTATATAATATTATTTTTATTTTCGCCCAAAAAATGTACACTTTTATATTAGCACATGTTTTTCTTAATACAAACTTATTCAGTTCATACTTTTTACAAGTCAAGCTTAACAAGATTCACTTCACATACCTATTATTTGTAAAAAATATTATTTATACGTAAGAAAACCTACAAGCTGGCCTATACACAAAAAAGTGTCGCTTAAACCAAAGCGGAAAAAAATTATGAGTTTAATTTATGTCAACCAAAATGAAAACTGAAAAGGTAAATTAAATAGTAAATACAATTTAATTATGTTACCAAAAAAATTTTGTGTATAGGTAGGCCAAAAGATTTTTTTACATGCAAGTTGCTTTTAAACATCAAGTGATTTTTAGCCACTTTGATTTTGGGGTGCAGACACATTAGAAAGGCTTGGTTCTTACACTTAACATCCCTCACTTCCTCTTGTCAATCATATCATCCGTAGGGTTCTTAAAGGTTAGTTAATAATATGTTTTTTTTATTAATTTTTTCTGTTGGTAATGTTAACTTTGAATCCTGTAGACAACACCGGATAGTTTTAATAACATTACTTTTTTTGAGCATCAATATGTGTTATGACACCGTGATTTTGCGTTATTTATTTATTATTATTATTATTATTATTATTATTATTATTATTATTATTATTATTATTATTATTATTATTATTATTATTATTATTATTATTATTATTATTATTATTATTATTATTATTATTATTATTATTATTATTATTATTATTATTATTATTATTATTTTTCTTTTTTACGCTATCATAAAGATAATGATTGTTTGATAATATTCGGAATATTAGAAATGAAATAAGGAAACCAACATCAATGAAGTAGATTATATGATTCTATGTTGCGTTTACTGCATTGTTTTTTTATTGTAAATACATCTGTTAAAAGCCCTGTTTTAGTGTTAAGGATGCTAATATACGTTATATCGAACAATTCTTATGTTGATGATTGCAAAAGGATATTGAGTTTGTGATGGTTTCATAATGTTATAAATTAAATTAGGAAACCAAAGGCATTGAAATAGATTATATGATTGTATGGTAGATCAGTTAAAAGGCATGATTTTCTTTTTCAAGATAACTAAATACCACATCCCTGTCTCAGAAATGATATCGTAAGGGATATTGAATGCAAAAGTATTGTCAATCCATAAGTCTTGTCTATTTAAATCATAGATTAAGGGATCAATTTGTGTATTATAATTTTGGCATACATGTTTCATGTGTTAACCCACATTTGATTGTATTAGTGTAGGATAAGTTAATGAATAAGTTAAAGTATAATCAATAATTTGGATACGGTATAAGTGTTCCGCAGGTTGATGGTAAACAATACTCGATTATATTTTAATGCATTTTTTTGTTGACTTATGTATTGTTCCTTTTACAGGATGGCGCAGCAATTCGTAATGCGATACGTGCACAACAGTTTATCAAGTGAACAGGTAATGGTAGTTAACCAACAACCGACGTTATCCCCAAAGTAATCTGTTACATGTTAAACATAACATTAAATATCAGAGGATGAAACTTATTTTGGGTTACATACAAATGTTGGAACAGGTTCTTCCAGACTATTTTGAAGAGTATTTCAAGTCAGAAAATGATGTCCTGTACCTGATAGGCAATGACAGGTTGCGTTACAAGACGGTCGTGGCACAGAAAGAGGATCGGTAGGCTCTATGGGACTTACAGTGGCAGGCATTTGTTTCTGCAAATGTTCCTGATGAAACATCAGACATTCATTTTGTGAAGCAGGGACAAGATGATTACTATGTCACAGTGTATGCAAAAGATGGGTCAGAGTGTGCTGGGTATGACAAGCGTACGATAGGCCCGCGGTACATACGGTGTTTGTCAACCTACAACCCTAGTAGCATAACGGTAAAACGAATCGTTTTATGTAATTATAAACTGTGCTTTATATTATAAAGAAAAATAGAGGGCTTATACTATAGTGAACGGACACCTATTTACATCTTATGTTTGTACATGTAGTTACTACCTGGTGATTTTATTCAAGATATCTGGCAACCATGCTTCAAACTAATATACACTACTGATATGATATTCTATGTTAAGAATGAGAGGGTGAAACCGTATCCGGATCGTGATGTCAGAATGAATACATTCATAGGAGATGGGTGGGATGATTTTATTGAGACTACTGGTATAGAATCTGGCCACAGGCTTGCATTTACAAACATGGAAAGATACACATTATCTGTTGCTGTCATAGGAGGAGATGGTCTGGGATTGAGTAAAGAAGATATCCGTTTTCAGTTGCCAAAAAGGCCCCCAAGACCTACTTTTTTCCGTGATCGAAATGGTACTACATTTTCGAAACGCCATTCATTGTTGTCGATCAAGTATGGGACATACTATTTTCATTAACCTTCGTAAATTCGTTTTTATTAACAGACCTGAGGTTGGAGCACCTTTGCAGCTGGGCACATCATGCCGATCATGAAAATGAGGACCACGTCCTCTACACCAGATTTACGGGAGATGACCTGGTATTAGTCAATAACCTATATCGTTGTGGAAAAATATAAAGGTAAACATTGTTTTTTTGTAGAAAATAGTATATGATTTCGATGAAACAGAACAGTTGCGTAAGTACAAAAGTGCGAAACTTGTACACAGGAATGTGATGGGGAATGGTTTTCAGATGCGTGCAAAAATAGTTATCGAGCATGACAGCATAAAGAAGGAAGAATTGCTGATACTGAAGGGGGACTGGCACCAATTTGGTAAAGATTATGCTTTTCAAGAGCATAGCATGTTGCGGCTCAAGCTCGTCCGTATCGAGAAGCGCTATGTAGGTGGTACTGATGATGGGGTTCCAGTATTTCATGTTTGCTAAAATAATGAACGCTGTCTTTTATGTGTCTAAAAACAAAATCTGTTATCGTGGTACAATCTGCCTGTCAGATTGGTTAAACATATGTGTTTAGTAGGTAAGTACATTTTAACGGTTTAATCCTACGGATGGTTGGACTTTGATGAAATTATTTTTTAATGGTATGTAATTGCTTATAATAGGTTGCAATCATAAATATGAGGGTTAGGACTTATTCATTGCACGAGTTACAAGGATAGTGCACTTTTTTATTTTTTTGAAATTGGTCAATATTAAGTAAAAGTAAATTTCAAAGCGTACAAAAGAAGCTGCACTACTGTTTGGAGTCTTTGGTCAATCGTATGGATTAAAAAAAAAAGGTAGTATACAACACCCAATATGCGTGCAGGTAACTAGTTGCCCATTTCACATAATAGTCGCCCAATTCACATACTAGTGGGCCCTAAAAAATAGTGCACCACAAATATAGAGGAAAAAACACAACATCTTTAACATACACCATCTCACACTCACACATACAAACTCTAATTAAATGGCATCATCCTCATCGACAGCAAGATCATTTGACAGAGACATGGAATACTATATCCGTGCTACACATTGTGATTGCAAACCACCACTACCGGTTGTTGAACAAATTGCTTGGACCCCTGGAAATCCGGGTAGAAGATTCAAGGCTTGTCCCATTTATGTAAGTTCTTTAGCCATGATATATATATATATATATATATATATATATATATATATATATATATATATATATATATATATATATATATATATATATATATATATATATATTTTCTTGTTCTTATGTTTAACAAGATAATGAAATCCTTCGTTTCGTAGGACGAACACAGAAAATGTAAGTTTTATGGGTTTACAGAGTTGAGCTGCCAAATGAATTTTACAAAAAATTGTTCTTCAAGTTAAAGGAAGAAAACAAGAGATTGCTCAAAATGGAAAAGCCTGCAATTTCATCTCAAGTTGTTCATGGTTCCCTAAATGATGCTGCTGTTTCCAACCAGTTGGAAACAATGAAGGACGAGATGAGTTTTATCAAGGCAAAAGTGCAATTTTATGACAAACTCTTCTTTCTCATAAGTGTCCTTGTTGTGTTAATCTCTTTTGTAATAGCAGTTAGTATCACGCAGTAACATGTTATGTTGTTGGTTGTTTATCACTTCTATGTACTTTGGATGTTTGTTGTTTATGTATAACAAGTGCTTGGTGAATGTTAAATACTAAGCTTGTTAACAACTTCCTACATGCCAAGAAAGGAAACAGGAATATAATAGAAGACATACGTTAATACAAGACATAATCCAGTACCACAACATAATAAGCGAAATAAGTCAATTGTCTAGGGATAGATAGTTCAAAGCTGAGTGTGGGGTTTCAACAATAGTTCACAGCATACAAGCCAAACAGGAACATGGTTTGTCTAGGGATAGGTAGTTCATAGCACACAAATAAGCGAAATAAGGCAATTGTTCTACAACGATTACAGATCATTTTGTTTCAACCTTGTTCTCAAAATAGTAGTCCAGCATACGTTCATGGTATGCTAATGCTGCTTGCACGGGGTCCTTCACTTCCAGTTGTTCGTTACGACACAAACAGATACAAACCCACACACCACAGTCTCCAAATAGACTCCATAGCACCAGGACATGAGCAAAGTCATATGAGATGTCATACGTGTCAATTGATATGCTTTTACTCTTCAAAACACCACACTCATTTAGGTAGGAAATCAGATGCAATGGCAGGTCTTTTTTCATGGTCCTCCACCAGCTTCTTCTGTTTGACTTTACCAACCCAAGCGAGTCATAAAACGTAACGACACCAGTTGCGATGTGAAGCTCAGCTAAAATCCAATGTTTGTCTGGTTCGTTAACCGGAAAAAATACCTGATATACACAATTGAATATCACAATTTGTATGTGCAAAAAAAAACAAAAAAAAAAACATAGACATACGCACCTTTTCAACATCTTTCCATGGAACTAGGTACCTTACCCCGTTCGAATAGTAAGTAGGAAAAACCCCAGCAAGGATAGCTTGAGAAAAATGAGGGCTTACAACAGCCCAATCAGCCTCATTTGGTCTAAAACGCCACAATAGATCAACCCACAGATCAAGGTGCTGTGCATTCAAAATAAAAAAAGCCAACTTAAATNCCTTTTCAACATCTTTCCATGGAACTAGGTACCTTACCCCGTTCGAATAGTAAGTAGGAAAAACCCCAGCAAGGATAGCTTGAGAAAAATGAGGGCTTACAACAGCCCAATCAGCCTCATTTGGTCTAAAACGCCACAATAGATCAACCCACAGATCAAGGTGCTGTGCATTCAAAATAAAAAAAGCCAACTTAAATACAGAATTACGTATAAAAAAACACTAAAAAGGGATGTAGTTATGTTACGTACATTGTCAGTCAACCAGCCTTTCTTAAAAGTGTCCAGCCCAGCTAACGCCAACCAGAACCGGCGGTCAACATGAATGTCACAACGACCCCACGGAAACCAATACTTGGATGGCTTGATCTCCTTCAAAAACATTCTGATATGCTCAGGCACATTTATCGTTGTGCGAGCATTGGGTCGTGAAAGATCCTGAATAGCAATAACCAGTTTATAATAAATATCTAACATTCTTAAAATAGAAAAAAACATTATTTAAAAGAAAATTTAGTATCCTCTTAAAGTTACAACAAATTAGTTGGATACCTCTTGAAAAGGTTCGAGGGATGTTATACTGGGTTTAGACGACCTTGTCACATGTATATGGAAATTTGGCACTGGTTTTGGGGAAATCACCACCTTTTCCTGAAACTAAAAGTAGGAAAATACAAGTTAAACATGGACACATTCCATATTCAACAGCGTATAAGGTTCATAACTGGTATACCTCTGCAACCATAGGAGATAGAACAGCCGCCTTAACTGTCATTGACCTTGTTTTTAGAATCGTGGAGCATTAGATGGTTGATCAACTGGCTCTGATTTTACTGCAGAAAAACATCTCTTCTTCTTCTTCTTTCGTTTCAAGCTGTTATAAGCTATAGCCTGTTGAAACTTGATAACATTAGGTGATGTCGTCTTCTTTTTCATCTATTTTCCAATGACAGGTGCAAATACTTTCGATAAACAAGGTTTCTGATTTGGTTTAACAACATTTACGTTCACGATTGACCGTTAGATTCTGTGTTTAAAACATATAATGTGTTATAACAGAAAACCTACATCATATAAATTATACAAAACATCTATTCGTACGTACCTCTGAATCTTGGTTAGGCACGGGTATGTCTTGCTTGTTGACCGGATTGCAGCCAGGAACAACCATTTCTGCAGCAAAACCTTCTGTATTTCCATCCTTGTCATGTATATATTCACCTTCCATAATATCATCTAAGTAAAACTCGTCTGCATTCTTGTCTGCGTTGTCAAGGTTAAGGTATTGGTCCGTAAAATGACCCTCCTGATCAAATTAACATAAACATACATGCATCAGTATGACAATCATGGATACCTAAACGAGCTAATGTACATGATAATCTAAAAGATTTCTATATGTTTACGTACTTCAGCATTTGAAACAGTCTGATCTTTGTTGAGATTGAGTAACGACTGCACAGCTACAACAACAGGTGGATAAGCATCAAACGCAGGAGCATCAGGTGATCTTATTAGAAACTGCATGGACGAATTATACAATTGAGAATCATTATAATCGACCTTCCCATCTTTCGGATCAATTTCCATTGGCTTAACTGGCTCGCTTAAATCAGGGCCATTATCTTTACCAGCAGGTGAAACTGTGGTCTGGTTTTCAAAATCATAAAAATGAAAGGTCAGTAAATATATAGCATTGAAGAATTAGGAAATAGAGAATCGTTATAATCAACCTTGCCATCTTCCTGATCAATTTCCATAAGCTTCACCTGCTCGCGTAAAAGTTCGCAATCATCTGGATGAGCAGGTGAAACTGTGGTCTGCTTTTTGAAAATCAGATAATTGAAAAGGTTACTAAATAAATAAATTGTAAGAACATCATCATATATACTTACAAACTAACCATTGGATCGTTATGATCAGAAGCTTTTGAGCATGAATGAGATTGATGTGGTGGTAACTATGAGGTTAAGGTGTTGACATGAGATTGGTCGTCGGTTTCTTGAGAATGTTTTGGCTTTACATTAGACTTGTTGAAAACATCCTCGGACTTTGCGTCTACATTAAAAAAGCCCTCTAGCTTTTCAATTTTGCTTCTTATTTCCGCAACCTCGGCGACCACCACCGTCATTCTCGCTCCTCGCTTTTCTATCAACTAGGGGTGGAAACGAGCCGAGCCGCTCGTGAAAAGCTCAGGATCGGATCGGTAAAAAGCTCGAACGAGCCGAGCCTAAACGAGCTCGAGCCCGAGCTCGAGCCTAAGTTCTGGCCATTTAATAATCGAGCTTCCGAGCCCGAGCTCTATAAAAAAGGCTCGAGTAGGTCGCGAGCCTAAACGAGCCTTTGAAATATATACGTATATATAGTTGTCTATACGTATAAGAGCTAAAAGTATAAACGAGCTCTGAGCTTATGTAATTAACGAGCCGAGCTCTGATTTGAGACTTTGTTTTCTTTAACCACATTATATAAATTAGTCGAGCTCGAGCTCGAGCTAAGAGCTTTTGAAAAAATTCTTCCACGAGCCCGAGCTCGAGCTCATAATTAAGCTCGAACGAGCCGAGCCCGAGCTCCGAGCGTTATATAGTATAAAGAGCGCGAGCTCGAGCTCCGGCCCGAGGCTCGGGCTTCGGCTCGGCTCGTTTCCACGCCCTACTATCACGCTGATCTTCTTTTGCATCAATTAATCTTGTTGGAAAAGTCATCCATTGAAAAAATTTGATGCCACATTACCTCTTAATTATTCCGGTTCATTTACCCCCATCCAACGACCATCCACTCTGTACCACATTGGATGCGTGAACAGCTTCCCTCACCATCCCCTCCATGTCCATGTACAGAATCCTCGTCTTTTTCTGTCTCAAACTTGACCTTTCTCGACTAACCCCACCTATCCCACACGTTTCCCCACCAATCTTAAGCTTCACATTCATACCATCCTCCATTTTCAAGATACCAGCGGAACACGTCATGGCCCTATCTCATTGTTTTCATCAATCACATTCGCATCTATCCTGAGTCATCTCGCACCTCCCTATGTTTTGTCCCTGGCCGTATGTATGTATGTATGTATGTATGTATGTTGTATGTATTATGTATGTATGTAATGTAATGCTATGTATGTATGTATGTATATATATATACTATATAATATATATATATATATATAAATATATATATATTACATATATATATATATTATAATTATATGTATGTATGTTTATATATGTATGTATGTATATATATGTATGTATGTATGTATATATATAGTATATATATATAGTATTTATATATTAGTATATTACTATATATATATATATATATGATATATGACACACACATATACATATACATAGTACATACATGCAATACATACATACTACATAATATATGATCATACATACATACATACATACATACATACATACATATATATATATATATAGTATATATTGATATATTTTGTGGAGAAATATCTACACTTCGTAAGTCTGGAAGTTTAATTGTAACACCCATTTCTCACCATTTTAAGAAAGTGTGAAGAACTTAAGTGTTTACAAATGACTTCCAACACTAAAAAGTAATGAAAATCATTAAGCTATGGCCGGAGTGGTATTTGGTGAGTGACCCTCACGTTCCCAACCAAAAACATACCACAACTCAAGGCAAATTCCAAAGTTTGGTTAGTACTAACCAAATGTTTATCACTGATAAATTTTGGGCTGCACTATTTGTGTTTAATAATATATATATATATATATTATACATATATATATATCATACATGTATATAGTCTATATACATGTAATATATTATTATAATAGCATGTATATATATGATATACATTGTATATATACTATAACTGTATATATATAACATTGTTTAACCCCACCCGCTATAATATATATATATGTAGTATATATATATATATGTATCTATATATAATATTATATATATATATA
>LBNU01023815.1:58664-73169 GCA_014162995.1 Artemisia annua
GAACCTAGTTGTGAAACTCACTTAAAATCTCCTAGGCAACAAGTAAATAAACCAGAGACACCAAAAAGGGAAAAGAATGATAAATGGAACAGAGTGTTAGGAGGAGGTTATGTATATACTCAGAAAAGATGTTTTGTGTGTAATAGTATTAGTCATTTGATAAAAGATTGTGATTTTCATGAAAAAAGAATGGCTAAGGAAAATGAGTTGAGAAAACAAAAAATAGTTAATACTGGTAATCATGTGGTTAAACCTGTGTGGAACAATGCTAACAGAATTAATCATGCTAATCAGTTTGTCCCTAGGCAAGTTCTACTCAATACTGGTAACACAAAAATTAATTCTGCTTATTCAAGGGTTAATACTGGTCACTCCAAAATTAATTCTGGTAGACCAAATGTTAGTACAGGTAGAAACCAGGTTAAACCTGTTGGGCAAAAGGTTAATCCTGCCCATCCCAAGGTTAATACCGGCTATTACAAGCCAAAACAACCAGTTAAACCACAGGTGAATCAAGCTAATCAGAGAAATTACTTTGCAAAATCTTTTTCACCTGTGAGAAGACCTATCTCACAGATGAACAATTTTAATCAAAGAAGAAGTTTTTCTAAATCAAAATCACCTGTAAGGAGACCCATTGGAAATAATACAGTAAAGACTCCAAACTCTTATGTTGTAAAGGATAAAATAAGGTCTCCTGCTAGATACTCAGATTACTGGAAATGGGACCCATTCAAAAGAGAATTTACCTATAAATCCATTTCTAGTATTGATGGATCTTGTTCATACAAGACTTACAAGTATGTAGATCCACAAACTGGACCCAAGCCTGCACAGGCCTGGTTCATCAAGAGAAACTAATCTCTTATTTTCTGTGCAGGATCATTCATTACAGGAACTAAGCTATAAAGATGTATTTGATAGTGGATGCTCTGAGCACAAACTAGGTTCCAAGGAACCAATGGATAGCTTTGAAAGAAAATTGTACATTAACCTATTTCCAGCAAGAATTGAAGGCTGGAGGTTTGGCTGGGATAAAAGTGGAAACAATCTCAAAGACCAACAAGAATGTCTGGATAATGAAAGCTGGGTTGAAACCACGCAAGAAGAGCTCTTACAGTTCAAACTGCAACAAGTGTGGGCTCATATAGACCTGCCTAGTGGGATTAAAGACATTAGTACCAAATGGGTCTTCAAAAACAAGAGAGATGAAAGAGATGTGGTTGTCAGAAACAAAGCTAGATTGGAGGCTCAAGGGTACAAGCAAGAAGAAGGAATTGGCTATGATGCTGTTGACAATCTTCTTCTCAACATACATGGTCAACTGCTAACTCAGATCTGTGATGAGCTTGATCATGATTCCAAAGCAAAGATAAGGAATAGAGCTTAACTTTTGAGAAAACCATCATTTCTTCTCAAGGTTATTACATCATTTGCATTGTGTTTGAATAAGTCACTAGGACATGTGTGATTCATGTTTGCAAAACATCACAATTTCTTTTGTTTTGGATTAAGTATTTTATACACATTTTCATGCTTAACAAAGTTTTGGCTCTTAAAATTACATAATACCTAGCTACATTTACGGGGAGGTTAAATGTATAATTTGAAACTAAGATCACTCTTGTTAACAATCTGAATAAATGTGCATAATAAGGGGGTTTAAGATGAGTACATATCTATGTCTTCTTTGCACTAACTCTTGCAGGGAAGATGTGGATTGCAGACATACAGAGGCTATGTTTAAATTTCTTTTGAGTCCATATTGGTCATCTGTTAAGTCAGGTGATTAATTCTGGTTGACCAAAATTAGCATATTAAGATTAGGCACCATTTTCATTAGAGGTACATATGAAAACATTTGATACAGGTGTCTAAGATTCATACTAATGATAATATGGCTATTGTCGACAAACAAAAGCTTTTGATGAACCTGGGTATGGTTAACCCTTGAATGAAAAGTTTGAGGGGAGGCATAAGCCTAAGGGAAGGCATATGCCTCAGGGAAGGATTGTTGGTTGTTTTAAATTAGGTGTCTTTTGTTTAGAAGTATTCTGTGTCACTAACTTTGTTTTGCAGGAAAACTATTTCATATGGTCATGTAAAGAGCTTGGTTCTGCATTAGAGAAGAAACAATGATACAATTTGAGAAATAAGAGACAAGTCTTTCATTCATTCAAGATTAAGGTTACAGATTTTCATTCATTCAAAGATTAAGGTTACAGCATACAAAACAATTCCAAATGAAGCATAAGACCATTCCTAAACACAATCATCTAATCTGTCACCCTAGATACTACTACCATCATTACAAAAGTCTTGGCATGTTTGGATTGATGAAAACGATGATGATGATGCTCAAGAACCTAGTTTTATATCTTTAGAACCAAGCATTATACCACCACCCAACCTACTCCATCTTCCTTTTCCCTTTCCCCTGCATCTCAGTAGTTTTTCCCTTACCTTTGTTCTTCCACACTCCCTGGGAAAGCTGTGAGCACATGAGACCAATCACCACCTCTCTTGTTTCTGGGAGTGGTGGATTTCTAGAGTGTGACTTTGGTTGGGGTTGTGAAGGTTGGGGCCTCTCTCCATCTGTTGCTGGCCTCTCTTCTTCCTTTGTCACCAATCTAGTAAAGATTGGCTCTAAACGCTCTGTGGAATCATCAGAACCCCTAGATGAATCACTTGGATTCACAACACTATCATCTTTAGATGAAGGGAGAAAGGGGGACTTCAATGGTCGAGGTTCATCTTGATATGGATATCGAAACAATGGATGTGACTCATCAGTGGATGATGATGATGGGGCTTTGGGTGGGTTGATTGGTTTGCTTGATGAGCCCACATCATGCTTTCTTGTGGATGATTGTGAGGTTTGGTGTGCTGGTAGTGAGTGAGGTGTGTTATCATCTGAGTCTGATGATGGATCAGAGGTAAGATCAATTACTTCTGGTTGGCTTGACATGGTGATAATGATGCTGATTTGGATTAGACTAGGGTTAGAAAATAATTGGGGGAAATTGATATGGGTAAATGTGTTTTGAATTTTTATAGGAAAATGGTAATTACTGCGTATCGGGTGAAATAATAACTACCTTAGATATTTACTGAAGATATTTTTTGGTTAATACTGCTGATCTGAAAGGCAGTTAAGTCTAGTGCAAAGGATAAGTCTGCTCCAATCAGTGGTGGAGAGAGGGAAGGAAAACAAATTGTTCAATCACCCTCTATACCTAAACAATCAAGGAAACAAATCAGATAAGAGGAGGCAAGTTATGCTGAAATTGATAGACTTCTGCAACAAGATGCAAGTCAACAACTACCTCTGAAAAGGTCTAGAAGGGTTTGAAGGGTTCTTTTTGACATATGTTTGGATAAATTCTCAGGATAGATTGATTTTTTTTGGATATAACACTTGGTGAAGGTGCTTTGCACTAACACAACAAATGGTTATTAGTCCACCATGTCTAACCCACATAAGGACTGGCTAATCCAAGAGTAAACGGCTCTAGGTAAAGATACCTCAAATCTGTTTATGGTTGACAATTTGTCAAAATTTTTATGGTATTCAACTCACCATATCTGTTATAGTGAAGAGTTAACTAGCCCACAAGGTTATGGCTTGTGGTAAAGGTAGTGGAAAAACCATAGTTGGTAATCAACTCACCAAGATGATGACTGCATTCCATCAAAGAGTTGGCTAGTCCAAAAGCAAACGGCTTTTGGTAAAGACATATCAAATCCGTTGATAGCTGGTGGTTTGCTAAAAATCATATGGTTATCAATGTACCATAGTATTAATACGAAAACATTGGCTACTCCAGAAGTGATGGCTATCTGGTAAAGAGACATCAAATCCATTACATTTTCAATGATTCACCTCTCACATGAGTTTACACACCTGGAAGTGATGAGAATAGTATGAAACTTTTGATTTGATGTACAAATTTTCAATGTTGCTACAAAGATCAGGTGGTACTCAAGATTTGAAGTCTGCTGCAATATCTCAAGATTCAACAAAAGTTGCAGCTCAAAATAATTCCAATGGAGCTTACATTCAAAATCCTCAAAGCATTTCTGAAGAAAGGAACTTGAAGATCATAGAGCATGAAGACCAATTTAGGGGAGGATTGTTGGGAATTATTTGTAACAGACTTAAAAGTCTGAATAGTCTAGTTAAGTCGGGTAGGTTTTAGTTAAGTCTACCAGTACAAAGTTAAGTCTGGCCAGATTAGTTAAGTCTGTTTATGTTCAGTTAAGTCTGTTTTGCTGAACAAGTTAGATATCTTAGGAGATACTATAGGAAAGGATATGCACACAGTTAGATATCTTAGGAGAAGATATGTATGCATCCTTTCACACGTTTTGTAGAATTAGGGTTTCCTTATAGTATAAAAGGAACCCTACGACATTGAGTTCTATGCCAAGTTTTTCAAGAAATCTATAGAAAACAAAGTTAGTAATTCTCTGTGTTGTTCTTACTGCTTGTGTTAACATTCCGCATTAACATCAAGTATATATTGTTTAGAGTTTCTCAAATAGATAGTTTGGATTTATCCAAGGTGTCTATTGTCTTACAAAGGCTGCTAAGATCCAAATCATTGGACCTACAAGACTCAACACAATCCTTTACCACAACCTCAACCCAACCTAAACTAGCCTAAACCCATCTCTAAACTAGCTACAAAACATCACCATCAACATCAAATCACCACTGCCGAGAGCCTAGGCTCTCGGCTCACCCTATTCGACCAACCAACGCAAACACAAACCCAAAATGAGATACCAAACACCTATTTAACCATTTTTAGCCTTTATCTTTTCGTTATTATTACCAACTCGCAAACCCGAAGGTTTTTGAGTCAAAATCGAGGTCAAAACACCTCAAAAGGGCTGGGTTTACCCACCTTAGTACTCAGCTCAGTCAAGAACGCGAAGAAGACGAAAGGTGAGTGTAGATTCGATCCAAACTCGCGGTAAATATGGTGTTATCAAAGGTTATACGGCGCGTGGCCTAGCTCGATAGAAAGAGAATGAAAAATGGAGAGTATTGTGATAGTTGTGTTGGATTGGTTTTCCGTGTAAAGGACCCAATATTTAGCTTAGTACCGGAAAAAGTGTAAGTGACTTTGTGAGGCTTCTCCACCGGTTGAAGGAGCTTGTTGACATAGTGCTTAAGAACTCTCGAGTTGGGTACTCGGGGAGTGAAGTAGGGTAAGGAAGGTGTCCTTGTAGTCGAGCCACTATAAATCATTGTGTCACGATTCTAACTCTTCCTCTCTTTATTATTCTCGTATTTATTTATTTTCATACTAACTTGCATTATCTATATCTCAACATCCAAAGGTTTTACATACTATCAATCTAAAAGTTTTTGTAAACTAAATTTAAACCGGTAAAAACTATTCAACCACCCTTTATAGTTTTCTACATAATACACTATACAAAATAAGAAAAGTGTATTATCAACTACCACATGATTTTTTATGTAACTCATTATAAGGTTATATAATACTATAGATCTTATAATATTGTTATGTAATAATTTCAACAGTTGAAATGAAAGCGAATAATAAAGCAAATATATAGAATAAAATATGACAAAAGATATTGTGAAAAATAGAAAGAAGCAACAAGTGTCCTGATATTAATGCAGCTTTAAAGTTATGCAATTTCTTTATGTATCACTTTGTGAAATGTGCCATTTGTATCACTTTCATTCTTGTAAATCTACAAGTCTAATTAAAGTCGTGTTTGGCGATAAAATCAGGGGAACATCATTACAATCCTCGTGATTGGGCATGGTTACAACACGCTATATGATGCGACGAATAACTAGTACCCCAATATATGCGATGCATTGGAGAGTTGCTTTGACAATTAATCCAATGCGACACACGTCCGTATCAAGACGAAGAGCAACCAATCAAAGGCAACAACATAATTCAAGAGTTGTTTATGGTAAACAATCTATCGAATTCTAGATTTATATTATTTTTGTTCTGTTTGGGATTACATATGTTTCAAGTTACGTCCATTTAGAAATTCCTAACACAAGTGGTGATTTTTGTGATTTCTTTTGGTGGGTGCCATGTTTTTCTCACTCTACTCTCTCTATCTCTCTCTAAAAATGCAATAAAATAAAAAGTTTAATTTTGAAATTAATTTAATTATATAACTCATTCACTAATTAATTTTTTTTCCTCTCTTATTAATTACACCAAATCTAAGTTCTAGGGTCCGTTTGGTTGCCATGATTTGGCATTGGATTAAGTCATGATGGAAGAATCTGGTGTTTGTAGACTTATGTGGGGCCCAAAGTTTGTGATGAAAGCCAAATACTCGGTCATACTTTACAGTTGGGTACCTTAACTACTTTACGTAACAAAAGGTTGTCTCATTTTTGTCTTTTCAGTCTGTAACTTTGTCATTTTATTTTATTTTATGATATAAAACAATAAACAACTTCTCACATTAATTACTCAATATTTTTCTTTTATGTAAACAATATTTAATTTATATTTAGATATATAATATATATTTAAATATTATTTTCTCTCTTATACATTAAATCCAAATCCAAATCTAAATCCTAAACCAAATTTAAAACCAAATTTAAATCAAAATTCAAATCCTAATCATAAATGATAAACCCATCTATAAACCAAACGGACCCCTAATCCTAATCCTAACCCAAATCCAAATCCTAATCCAACTCCCCTTATAAACCAAACGGCCCCTCACAAAGTTGATGTATAGATTTATTAATTGTTGACTACACAAACATAATTTCATAAATTGAAAAATTACAGCTTATGATTAGCCAATAAAATTCTTGATTTTTTTCTTAGACGAAATATGGAAAATTAAGCAATGTGATTGCTCGGTTTTGTAACTGTCGACAAGGTTTCCTCTAATTTAATTTAATCCGAATGTTGCATACTGTTGGGGTTTTCGAATTGTTTTGAGGATACCCAAGTTCAATCTTTGAATGAGTCAATGGTCACATTCCTTGGTATGTCTAACACTCTCTTACTGTTAATATAGAACGAACATTTGATCGATCAACGGTGTATATGTTATAATTTCATAATTATGCAATTTAGGTTATATGTTATACTATGAAAATTAGATAATCTCATAATTATGCAATTTAAGTTATATGTTATAATTTATATATTGGTCATCATTAAAACATAAAGAAGTGTTTAGTTTAAATATCTTATTAGAGTAATATTTTCACTAACAATGTGTTCAATTTGTGTCAATGTGTTACTGTTCATGAACAATAATAAATTTTCACAAATGTTATTATAAAATGTCTTTCTCATGAATAACAAATTTCATGGGCATTTATATTTGAAACACCAAAAGTAATTAAAAATCTAATAAGTTTTGAACCATTTCATAATCTTAACCTCTTCAAGCCACCTAATCATATGTATCCATTATGGTTTAAGAATTGAGCAATATCATCTATTATAAAGCTTTTCTAAAACTTAAAATAGTAGATTTGTAAATGCTCGTATAATTCTACGGTAGACACACAAATTCAATCTATGGTTGACACAAAATTGAAGTCAACTTTCAAACAAATAACTTAACTATTTCATGAGAAAATACATTTAAAAATACAAACACGTGTCTTTATGAGGATGGCCATTCTTTTTAACATGTTACTGATCTGATTTGAATATTGTCTTTCATATACCTTTCCCTCTTTTGTACCAATGTTTTAAAAACCGGACTGGACGTTGAACTGGTCTTTCGAAAGGTTCCCGATTCGACCAAGTTCAACTGTTAAAAACCGAAAAAAACGGGATGATGCTAACATAAGGCGATTAATAATGTTTTAATTAAACTTATAACATATTTAAGAAAAAAATAACTTTATAAAGATAGTACACTTCGCTCTTATAACTTCATAGTAAGTTTTGTAGAAACCAACAAAAGCTTCATTATTTTCCATGTTCGTTCTCTTCATTCCATAGCTTCGATGATGCAAACATTAAACAATTTCTAACGATTCCATTATAACCTATCACTTTTCGCAAATCAATTGTCGGATTATGTTATTTTAGATGTATTTGCGAGATTTTGGCCGGAATTGCAAGTTCTTGCTAGATTATCGCCGGATTTGCAGGTTTTCGCCAGTTCCACAGGTCTACAAGTCTCTGATTTTTCAGCGGTTTTCACCGGCTTTGGCCGATTAATTAACACCCGAACTAACCGTCTCTAAAAACCCAAACTTGTCCTCGGCTCGCAGTTGGACCGCCCGGTCACTATTCTGTACTATGAGCCGATTCACATTACATTACTTTTTATAAACACCTTTTAAAAAATGGGAAGTGATTGACACATGCAACTAATTGATTTGCACATCCACAGTAGAAGCAGATAAAGCACAGTATGAATTTTATACAATCACTTAAAACATAAATAAAAGTGTTCCAATAAATTTTAAAAATGTGCAAATCACGGTTCCTTAAAAATTAATTAGACACAAGTTAAATGAGAAATTATTAATCATATAATAATTGTAAATCAAAATCACCTAACTTAAGTACATCTGAAAAGAAAATCAATCAAACACATGTCAAGTGACAATTGTCCCAACCAGTTGGAGTAAAACACATATAACCCCAAAGTCTTCCACCAACAATCCATTTACTAATAATAATAATATAAAAAATCATTCTCTCCTTCCTTCCTTGTAACACAAATTAAACCCAACTCTTCCAATTTGATCTCCAAATTATATGAAAAGATACCCACATCACCACCGAGTTCCATGATTTTTATATAAAAATATTTTTATAAAAAATTAAATCGTTTTTCAGCTCGATTTAATACAACAATAATTATGTTGTCGTTACAAACAGATCAACGGCAAGCTAACCAATTTCAACAACAGAATCAACAACAGCTGTTACAGCATCATAATCGTGAATCATCGTTTGTCTTGTCTACTGAAATCGATGGATCATCGTCGTCAAGTAAATTGTCCCAAGGAGTTGTTGAAGGTTGTTTTTAATTAGGGTTTTTTTGAATTTTACGATTAGGGTTTTGTTTTTGGTTGTGAAATTAGGGTTTTGAGTTGTGAAAGATTGGATTTTTAGGGTTTTGGATTGGGAAAGTTTGGATTTTTAAGTGTTCTTTGTGGTTATTGTTTATTAGGGGTGTTGAATTTTGTGAGCTTTTTAGCTTATTGAGATTTCAAGAGTCGAAAAGCTCGCTTTTTTTAGCGAGTTTATCGACTTGAGCTTATGGATTTGGATTGTCGATAAGCTGTAAAAAATGAGAATATAGGCTTTTTTTAAATTTTAATAGAGCTGACAAGCCCGTAAAATAAGCTAAGGTTGAGATTTCTAGCTATAGATTTCTGAATCTTGTTTTGACATGTTTCGGTGTTGTTTCTTTTGTCACACGTTCTTCTGGGCATTGTGGGTGTGATTTAAGGGGGTTGATTAGCTGAAAATGGTTTGTTAGTGTTTTTGGGCATGCGTTGGTATATAATTTTTTGTGCGTTTTGGCTGGGAAGCTTAAGATCGTGATTACTTGTTACAGCAGATGAAGATATGCTCATGTCCCTTGCTCATCAAAAGTACAAGTCTGGAGACTTTAGACTGGCATTAGATCATAGCCAGGCTGTTTATGATAGGAACCCATCCCGAACGGATAATCTTCTTCTCATGGGGGCTATTTATTATCAGGTTGGTTATATGGTTTCTATCTGGATCGTAATTGATTTCTTGTTTAGACATATGCGTGGTTCTAACAGAAGACTTGTTTGCTGTTGTTTTAGTTACATGACTTTGATATGTGCATTGCAAAGAATGAAGAAGCTCTCCGGATTGATCGGAATTTTGCAGAGTGCTATGGGAATATGGCAAATGCATGGAAGGTTAAAAATTGCTACTGAATTTTTGTCGTGTTCATTTTTATATACGTTTGAGTATTATATAACGCGTTTGATGCATTTACTTTTGGTGACAGGAAAAGGGAAATATTGATGTTGCTATCCGCTATTATTTAGTTGCAATTGAGGTATGTAGACGTTCTATATATGTACTGATAAATGATCAGCTGTTGAAACAAGTTATGAATTGATTAGGTTGACTGTTTTGCTGCTATATGCTATCTTTTCGATGTTCCAAGGTATTTGCGAATCATAATTATTAGGATAGTTATAGGCTGAGGATGCATCATCTGTGATTTAGTACTTAGTCAGTATGCTCACATGAAAAATTTATAGAGGAAGAATAGAAGTTGGGAAAAATACTTTTTGTCATTTAATTCTGAATCTGAGCTCTGATTAACTAGCTTATTAATCATGCCAAGTTGCCAACTCCATTTGGTCCTGTTATTCATCTGTTTCATGATTTTCTGTTATAGAAGGGAGTTTTGAACTAAATCCTTGGTATGATCTCAACTGTTAGGAAGCTCTTACAGGAAGAAAGAATTGTTTGTGCAATGTATATATTTACAAAATCCGATAGTGTGCTGCATCATGCTACTATTAGGGGCTGGTATGGTAACAGTTTAATGCAGCAAATGGAACTACATCCAGTAAATCGTATACATTTCACTATAAGAGGCACACCCCCATTCCTTCATGTAGGTGACGTTGGTATCAAACCATTTCTAAAATGCTATCATTTGAAGTAGTCTATGATGTTTTTGAGGGATACACCATCATCTGCCTGTGCACTCTAATGAGTTAACCAGAAATTGGTTCCTCGCACCGATCAAAATGCAGCAAATATATTATACTTTATGATCTCTTTTCTAAGACATCAAATGGTAATATGTTCTAGTGTTATGTAAATGTGTTGTTGTTAGCATTCCTACTTACCGTGCCAGATATAATTTTTTAGATTTCATTATCGTAAAATTAAAAAAAAATAAAATTATATTTTTATTAAATTCTTGAATTTGGAACTCAAGATAGAAGAAAAAATAACCTATTTATATAACTAGCACAGTGGCTGCGCTATTTATAGAGTTTTTGTCGGATTTCTATTTTTTGCGCGTTCTAGTGGTGAACGACGGTTTTGTTTTCTATAATACTGAGTGGAGAGTGTGTGTGTGTGTTCAAGTTTGTGCATTAGGTTAATGCATATGTAGGGAGGTACAGGAAGCTCTTCTAATTTCAAGGCAGAGTAATGATTTAGTTGTGTTAGGATGTGACAAACGCATGTCATATCTCAATCTTTGCATAATCCATCCACACATGTGTTTTGGGTTTATCCTGAGGTAGGGATAGGATCTGTCTACATTCTACCTTCCCCATGCCACGCCCCGGCGGGATTGGGTATGTTGCTGTACATGTGTTTTGGGTGGGGTTGATGGTTGGGTATGTGGATGTTTGAGTCTGGTCTATTCATTGAGCGGTTTTTGTAATTGTATGTTTGATGTCGTTGAGCTAAATGATGGATTCTGCTTTCTAGCATATGTTATTGGTCTAGTGGAGATCTGTCCCACCTCTTTTTGTTACTTTAACAAATCGCGAGTATGATTCATGCAGCTTCGTCCCAATTTTGCGGATGCATGGTCAAACTTGGGAAGTGCTTACATGCGGAAAGGAAGGCTAACTGAAGCTGCTCAATGCTGTCGTCAGGCTCTTTCATTGAACCCTCGTTTGGTCAGAACCTTACCCGTTTCTGTTTGATGATATTTTATTTATTTGTTTACTAATCATTTGTTTCTTCCTTTTTTTTACTGTAGGTCGATGCTCACAGCAACCTTGGGAACTTGATGAAAGCTCAAGGATTAGTGCAAGAGGTAAGAAAACTTGACCAGCATTTGACGTCTTTTACCCCTTTGTTTTATTGGCTATTATTTCATATATGTAATCGAGTGTAAACTCCTGCTAAATGTTGAGAATATATCTTGGACAGGCATACAGTTGCTATGTGGAGGCACTCCGTATTCAACCAACTTTTGCCATTGCTTGGTCTAATCTTGCTGGCCTTTTCATGGAGTCTGGTGATCTTAATCGGGCACTCCAGTATTACAAGGTATATGAGTTTTGGTGCTTCTAAGCTCTAATGAGTGTTTCACATCATAAATGATGTCTATCTTAAATATGAATCATACTTATACACATAATGGGTCATGTATTTAGCTAGTTTGTTTATCTACGAAGTTCTGGTTTGTTAGCATTGGTTTCAAAATGTATGTCATGTATATTCTTTGGTTGAATATACTCTCAATGCGGGCCTTGCACATTGCAGGAGGCGGTCAAGCTCAAACCAACATTTGCTGATGCCTATTTGAACTTGGGAAATGTGTACAAGGTGAAGCTTTTGTCTTTTGCCTAGTAATTTCTGGTAGATCTAAACGCTGGGACAAACTTAACTAAAATAGATTTTCTTCGCTTGCTATAGGCTTTGGGAATGGCTCCAGAAGCTATTGTGTGTTACCAGCGTGCTCTTCAGTCGAAGCCAGACTATGCCATGGCTTTTGGTGAGTAATATTTTTTATATTTTGTTTTTATTGTTTACATGAACCAGAAGTCATTCTTTGTCGTACTTATAATTTCTTCAGGAAATCTAGCTAGCATATACTATGAGCAAGGTAACCTGGAGATGGCAATTAACCATTATAAGCAGGCTATAGCTCGTGATGCTGGATTTTTGGAAGCTTATAATAATCTGGTGAGCGTGATCTTCTGTATACGAAATTAATTTGGTTCATCCATATGGTGGATATTCTTTCAGGTGAACTGATCCTCGCGTTTCTGTTTCTAGTGCTTATATTTTTTGTTATATTTTGTTTGTTAGGGAAATGCACTCAAGGATGCTGGCAGAGTTGAAGAAGCCATCCATTGCTACCGGGTAGGTTATCATATTATTTTGCACTGGATTTCTACTTTGTATTTTATCTGCTTAATTGTGACTGGAATTCTGTTTCAAAATGTAGCAATGCCTTTCGTTGCAACCTAGCCATCCTCAGGCTCTCACTAATCTTGGGAACATATACATGGAATGGTATGTTTCTACATATAGGCTACTTTACGATATACTAGTGGAAGTAGTAGAACATCTTTTTGCGATACAGCAATTATATATGTAAAACGGTTCTAAAGAGAAGCTTCTAATACTCAGGAATATGATGACGGCTGCTGCTCAATGCTACAAGGCAACTTTAACTGTAACTACAGGATTGTCTGCTCCTTTTAACAATCTGGCAATCATATACAAGCAGCAGGTAGTGGACTCTCTCCTAGTCTTCTTTTTTAATTGAAATACTTCAATTATAGTATCAATTTGAGAGCTTCGCATGCTAATATTGTCGTTACTTCTGGAACTTGGCACATGCTAAAACATGGTAAGTTTTGTCTGATGGCTAATGGAAAGTATTTATTTTGACAAACAGGGCAACTTTGCCGATGCTATATCTTGCTACAATGAAGTCCTTCGCATTGATCCGATGGCGGCTGATGGTCTTGTTAATCGTGGAAACACTTACAAGGAGATTGGGAGAGTTAATGAAGCAATTCAAGACTACTCGCATGCTATTGTTATACGCCCAAACATGGCTGAAGCTCATGCAAATTTGGCTTCAGCTTACAAAGACAGGTATATTTAGTTCATTACAAGTGTTGAGACATTAATTTGATCATGGTCATTTTTGGACATGTTTGAACACCCACACTTGTAACTTGTAGCGGACATGTAGAAGCAGCTATTAAAAGCTACCGACAAGCTTTGGCTATCCGTCCTGATTTTCCAGAAGCAACTTGTAATCTGCTGCATACATTACAGGTATATCTTTGGATGTAATCAATATACTATGTCTCTTGGGTTTTAATTTTGTTTATTCTAACAAATTTTGACATTTTTTTTTTTTATTCTTTTCTAGTGTGTATGTGATTGGGATGATAGGAAAAGAATGTTTATCGAAGTTGAAAGTATACTCCGGAGACAGATCAAGGTTTTGATATTATCTGCTTAAAATACTTCTTTTTCTGCAAACTATTAATATTCTAGCATTTGGTCCTCCTTATAGTATAGTTCTGACATACCAACTATTTCTTTCCAGATGTCAGTGATTCCTAGTGTGCAACCTTTCCATGCAATTGCATATCCGCTTGATCCCATGCTTGCACTTGAAATTAGGTATGTGTTGTTTTTGTGAGTTGGAATTGTATATGGCTATATATAAAAATGTTAAATAGGCTCTTCCTCTTTCCTTTTGTAGTCGGAAGTATGCTGCACACTGTTCTGTAGTTGCAAGCCGTTTTTCACTTCCTGCTTTCAACCACCCTCTTCCATTACGGATAAAGAGTACAGGGGGTAACAATCGGCTGAAAATCGGGTATATATATAGGCTTAAACCTTCAACTGTTTTAATATGTTAATCTGAAACAGGTATGGCTTACTGAATATTGTCGCTGCTTATAGGTATGTCAGCAGTGATTTCGGAAACCATCCGCTGTCACATTTGATGGGATCAGTGTTTGGCATGCATAATAGAGAAAACGTCGAGGTATGTTGG
>LBNU01023815.1:73716-102725 GCA_014162995.1 Artemisia annua
TTTTTTTTTTTTTTTTTTTTTTTTTTTTTTTTTTTTTTTTTATTTATTTTTTATTTATTATTTATTTTTAATTATTATTATTGTTATTTATTTTTTGTTGCAAAAGTTGATATGTTGTGGAATTAAATGTCTTTTTGTGTGTGCGGTTTTTTTGGGGTATTTTGAAAGGGAATAAGTTCTGCAATAAAATAGTTTAGTCCTCAAAAAACTTTGCAGGATTGATGGGGTATTTTGGTATAAACACTTACAATATGGCTATTTTTTATTTTATTTTATTCTATTTTTTTATTGATCAAGTGTGATGATCTTGTTAAATGATGTTTCTTGTTTATAGTTTTAAACCTTATTTATGTAATGGATTCTGAATATTGGAGTTTTTCTCACTGATCATCAAACCGATTTATTGATGTGGATCTGAATTTGTAGGTGAAAAATCTAGAAAGGTCATACTTTAAGATGTGGAATCTGCACTGCTCTGGCCAACAACCTCAGCACTTCAAAGTGTCCGAGAATGATATCGAGTATCCTTATGATCATTAGTTGTAGGTGAGTTCAGATGAGGGCTGGAGTGGGCGGCGAGTCAGAAGATAATGTAAATCATTATAATATTGTGGTTGTTTAGGATGACGTGGACACCTATTATCTAAAAATGGTTTGTAGTATGAAAGAGGCATATGAGATCAGTTACTCATATTCTCCTATTATTATTAAAATATGATGTGACCATTGGTTGAAGTGAAGTTCTCATGTCCCTTGTTCGCTTGCTGATGGTAGGTAGGTTGTTCTCTGGTAAGAATGCTTATAATTCATTCCTGTGTTCACAGTGGTTGTTTCTTAGGATTTGCATTAGAGTTTGATAAGTCAAAGGAATGTCATTTTTGCCTTGCGTAGGTTGTAGAGAGATCAATACACACCTTGTGGCTTTGACGATACAAAACACAAAATCTAGATGGCACATTAGCCTCTGTAGTTCTTCAACCATGTATAATGGTAGATACCTTTGGACAAATAAGATGCGCGTTCAAGATTTTACCCATATGTAAGTCTGTAAAATTTGTAACCTTTGATCATATACATTATTTAACAATCAATGTAACCTCAATCGGAGAGTCTTCAAAGTTTTGCACAAAACCACAAGTAAATGGACATACAAAGTTTTGGTTCTGGAAATAATGTTTTAGTTGGGTGCACTAATTAGTATTTTACCCAATTCAGAGCAATGCAACTCCTGTAGAAGAAATGAACAATGTATTGTGAAAACTACTAGTGTTGCAATGCATCACTGCAGTTATAAGTGAATATGTGTTTGATTAGAAATCGGTGTAGGAGAAAACGGGATTTACATATTGTGATGCTATTTATTTGACCACTGTGGTACAGAATGGAAACTATTAGCGTAGTAAAGTTAGGCAGGGCGTAGTGGCAAAAATTCTGTTAAGCAGTAAAGTTAAATTGAACGGCAAAGCAATCTAGCACTGGAACTTACTAAATGACATGTATGAATTTATTAATTATTGTGATTGAGACGGAGAAGATGATACTGAAGAAACTCAAGAGCCAAATAATCCATTGATCTGAAAAACAATGTATGAATACAGATACAATGGATGATTGAATACAGATACAATGTATGAATACAGATACAATGTATGAATACAATGCATCATATCTAATAATGGGATCTAGGGTTTATAAGAGATATTAACCCTAAAATGGGTTTATAGTTGGGTATTTATAGGTGGGTGGATGCAAGGGGACTAATAACAAACCCTCGCACTCCCTCGAAGACCAAAGTTGTAAATCTTTTAATATTTTTACCATATCGTGACCGGGGTAAATAAAACGCGTTATAATTATTTTTCCGAGCTTCCGAAGTTATTATATCGACTTTAGAATCGTTTTTACATAACATTTGGTTATAAATATGTATAACCTTTATTATTATTCGTTTATTTTCCATATCTTCACGTTTACTCTATTTGTTGTGCCAAGACACGCAGTGGTACTTACTAGGAAACCAGGGGATACTCACGAAATAACATAGATAAAATATATTAATAGCAAAACCCAAAATTACCAGTTGTCACAGAACACCCCTAAATCCCTTAGGGTTTCAAATTTTTTGAAGCTCAAAAGTGTTTTGTTTTATTATTACTTGCATAACTTTAACTTGTTTTAGTATGTGTGTACAAGAACATGAATTAAACACACTATTGTTTGATTCTTGGATTGAATTACAAAAAGGTAAGGGGTAATTCTTATAATCCATATAAACCCTAATTAGGGTTCTTAATTTGAAGAGTTGCTCTTATTGATTCTTGTTCGGACTAGAATCAAAGGTACGTTTACTTTTATGTTTGGTTAATTAATTATGCATTATATGATCCTAATTGTTTTCGCTATGCTTACTTGATGCTTTTATTTATATATGTATGACATGAGTATAAAATTACAACAGTGGCATCATGAGCCAGGTTATAATGTGTAATTAATTACCAAAACACATAAAAAAACGAATTTTGTTTGGTTTTGTGCATGTTTTTAGATTTAGGGTTTATAAAAATCAAAAACCTATTTTTTTTATGAATTGTATTTTTTTAAAATTTTTTTTAGGGTTTTTGGATTTTGGTCTTTAATTTGATTAGAAACCCTAAGAAACATGTTTATGTGTTTATATAAACGTTCTTGTGACTATATTCAATAATTGTTATGTTGAATCCATGAAAACATGCATGTTTAGCATGGATTCAATGTTATATTTTTAATTGTTAAGATTTTACATGTAAATTAATTGATAGATGTCGAATTGGGGATGACTCCAATATTAAGGAATCAATTATGTGTTAATTAAAACCTAGAATTGATTTTTAATAGGATTATCGAATTAAATTTGCATGTGGCTACATATTTTTATATATATATTTAATGGTTATGATATATATGTTTTATTTAGTTGTTTATTTTTTTTGTTTAAATTACTTGTTTTTTTGTTTATTGTGTTAGACATGTTTATAAACGAAAAAAAGGGTAATTTTTGTATAAAAATAATATGGACTAAATAAATGGCGAAATTTGTTTTGGTTTTAAGAGTCAAATTTACAAGGTTTAATTGATTGATGTTTTTGTACAATAGTGTGTGAAAGGCGGACCGAAGTTGACAAACTATAAAGTGGGTATAAGTTTGGTTTCGCATTAAATTGTGACCTTAGAGAGACAACATTCTGTCTCTACACTCGCCTGTGCGTCAATTAGACTTACATATATCACTATTTTACATACAATATCATCTTAAGGGTAAATTGACTACAATTCCACTATGATTATCCGAAACACTAAGCTTTAGGGCTTATGCAAAAGTACGATATAGTGGACGATAATTGTTAGTAATTCTTTAATTGGTGAACCCAATACCTCAATCAAAACTTTGTTAATTTGATCTTAGTGAATTGGTAATAAAAATGTTTTGTAAAAAAAAACAATGTTATGAAGTTGTATGCATGCTTCTTCATACATTATTTTGATCACACATCAAAATTACTACCCTTATAAATTACGTCGAATGCCATCTAATTAAAGAACACTTGAAGTAGTGATTTACGTCATGTGAGAGCTTGGCTAGATTACAATGGAGAGGTGAACTTTATAATTTCATTACTAGCAGATCAACTGAATGTAATGGAATTATGAGAGTTTGCAGTTTTTAAATTAGACGACTTAAATTGAGTTGGAAGTGAGAGCTTGGACTCAAGGCATTAAGATGGGGATGAAACATGCTTACATTGCAAAGGTTTTTGTAAATGTAAATCCCATAATGATCTGGGAATTGCAATATGATATTGGCAATTATTGTTCGACAATTACCTTGTTTGTTGACACAAATAATGTAAAAAACGTTATTCGCATTATTCGATCTTCTTGTGTTTTGATAATCACAAAATATAAAGACATGTTACGTAAAGTTACGGTTAATAAGTTTTTAACCGAGGAAACTCTTTACTTCCACGAAGCTTCTACAACGTCACTTCAGGTATGAACAAACTTTATACCGTCATTAGTTTGGTGATCAAAGAAGTTTTTATTTTCTAATAAACTTACATTTTTAAGTTTAACAAAACATTTTCACAAAAGTATTTTTGTGTTTTTAAAGAAATGTTTTAATAAGAAAATATATTTATATTCAAATGTGTAACAGCTATTCCCCCCCCCCCCCCAAAATAGTTAAACTACACCAGATAAGTTTTCACCACGTCAGGGCAAAAAGGGACCTTCGCATATTTACGGGACCGCCAGGCCAGTCCTGTCGCCTATAAATACTGAACTGTTACACTTCAGAAAACAAGGTTTTTCACACACAAAACTTTCTGTTTTTATTTTCCCCTTGAGTCTTTGATCACTATAACATGTCGGTATATGTTTATAAGTGATTTCCTCTTCCGTCAAGTGCAAGAGAAGAACTCTCAACATCAATGAAGTCTCGAGATGTTACAGGTGTCTACACACAAACGTAACAAGTGTTACAGTGATAGGTTCTGTAAATATTATCATTGTGATCCGACTTGTGTGTGAGTCGAGGAGGGGATATTTGTGTGAACTTGGATGGTGATGTAGATCCAAGAACTGTTGTAACTAGATTAGTTCATGTATTGGTGTGAGGAGAATGATGTCCTAGTGTGTAGGATAGGATCTTGTCGAAACATTATGTAAAGACTTGGATCGGGTGATGATCCAAGTGAGTCATGTGTGTAGTCTTGGTTCGGGTGAAGAACCAAGTATGACTAAGTATGAAGGCTTGGTTCGGGTGAAGAACCAAGTGTGTCGATTATGTGAAGACTTGGATCGGGTGAAGATTCAAAATGGACAAGAGTGCTTGTTCGTGTGGCCACGTGGGCCTTGGTGTAGATTGGTTCTAGCTACGATTAGAACTCGACACTATGCTTAGTGTCGTTAAGCCTTGTGTATCTGTACGGATTGCTCTGCCTGAAGGAGTGTGTTGATATAGTGATTGATAACTCTCGAGTGTGGTACTCGGGGAGCGGGGTAGGACGAAGAGTGAGCTTCGTGCCGAACCACTATAAATCGCCGCGTCTCTTTGGTTGTGTTCTTTCCCTACTCTTTACTTTACTTGTTTGATTATGCATGTTATTAGTTAAATAGATATCACATAACAAGTAGAATTCATTAAGTTTGCAAAAGAATACAAACCGGACCTAAAATGGCGAAACGTTTTAACAACTAAAATGAAACGGTAAAACTATTCAACCCCCCCCTTCTAGTTTCTACAATTGGTATCACAGCCAGGTTATCAAGATCTTTAGAGTATACTGTACTTTAAAATTTGAATCGATCTATGGAGTCTGAAAGATACTTAGAAGGGATCTATTTAAATTAGTCACCATTTTTCGAAAATGAAAACTTTGTCATTTGGAAAAATGAATTTGAAAGTTATGTGAAATCAATTAGTCATAATCTTTGGCATGTCATATCTTTTGATATTTTTAATTAATAAGAACGGATTTCGAAAATTAAGATTACATAAGAAACTTTTGCTAGACATTTGAGTTCAAATATTAGCTTATAAAATTTTGCTAAAAATTTGCTTTGAGAAAACTATTTTATGAAATGTGGTAAATGACATTTGACAAAAGATTTTAATTTTTCATCAAGGAAATGTTTAAGCCAAAGATGATGAAAATTTGTTATTAGTAAGTCACTTGGTTTTAGTAGAATCGTGTACTACTAGTTTGAATGTTTTTGTTGTAGGTAAAGTTGCCGACAAGAATCACATTAACTACTAAGTTGGTGTACTAATCAACAAGTCTTGAAGTGACTAAAATGAAGAAAACTAAGACAACTAGCTAGAGGCCAAGCCTAAGGTCAAGATGGTTAGAGATCAAGACAATGCGTGGCTAGATTGTAATAGGTTATTTCAGTACATGTAATAGGCTGCTAGCTTACTTAAGTTATTTATGTTTAAACGTGTAGAGTCCAATAACACGTCCAATGGGCTTGAAGCCCACAAATTAGAAAGATAGGGAAGAGAGGAGTGTTGCCCTACTCTTCACCTATAAATAGGACTCTATGTATTTCATTTTACTTGTTGGTTATTTCATTATCTTAAAGAAACTCTTGCACTTTTATTCTTCTCATTTGTTATAATCACCAAACTCTATTTCTCATCTCATTTCTACCATTATCAATACTTGTGTTTACAATATGGTGACATAACAAGTGGTATCAATCGCTAGAAGAAGGTGTATGTTTTGTTTTTGTAGTTAACGAACCAAAACTCTTGTTTTTCATTCGTTATTTTTTGAAAAATCTTCTTACTTTCTTGTTTGTTTCGTGTTTCTATCACATCTTGGTCATCAAACTTGTGTTACAAACTCAAAACAACCAACAAAGTTTCAAATTTTTTCAAAAAATTTAAGATTCGTATATTTGTACTATTTTTCGAAAATTTTCAAAATTTTGAAAAGTGGTTCAAGTTTGCAACTTTCTTTAAGATTTCATAATTTTAAGGTTAGTTGTACAAGAATCTTGGATTAAAAACGTGTTTTTGGCTTGCTTTTTACAAAAACAAAAATCTGCCATAAAAGTACTAGTTTTCGAGAACCTTAAACCCTATTCTATCGAGATCTTTGTTTATTGCTCCAAAGGTGTTTCCGTTGGTTACTCAGTGCTTTTCTCTCTTGCATAAGAAAGAAAACACTTCGACTCGTTGGATATTATCGAGCTTGTATAATCTCGATAATTTTGGAATTTTTTTTCGAAACTGTGAAACTTTCGAGAACTTCCTAAATTTTTCGAAATCAATTTTTGTTTTCGAAATCTTTGGATCTTTTCGAAATCCTTTCATCATCTTTCGAGAACTTTTCTAAAATCACTAATCTCAGAGATTTCGAAACTTTTTCTTCAAATTTCTCGATAATATACAACTTTCGAGAACTTTGATCATTTTCGAGAACTTTGGTATTTTTTCGAGAACTTTGGACATTGACAGACTTTCGAGATATTCTTCAACAAATTTTGGAGAACACACTTGGGAAGGTTTTCGAGAATTGGCATAACACTTATACCTTCTACAAGATCCATTTACACACAAGTCTTTCATCATGTCTCAACTACCGTACTCAAACTCTCCTTATACTCCACGTCACAGTACCGACCCTTGTCATGTATTACACTTTGGTAATGAAACAAATCCACCTATGTTGTTACCTGGTAACTACACTTATTGGAAACGACGATTCATACAATGGGTCAACGGTCGTCCACAAGCTGATCTCATACTGAAATCCATTCTTCAAGGACCATATCAAATGAAATTCATTGCTGACTCAACTGGGTTCATTGAACTACAAACTAAAGACACTTTGACTGGTTCTGATCTAGCTCAATACGATGCTGATCAACAAGCTGTTTGGTACATCATACTAGGCCTTCCAAACTCCATATACTCTAAAATGGACTTTGACGCCAGTGCTCATGAAATGTGGAAAGTCTTGAACTCATGCATCTGTCATACCATGAACTCCGAATGAATCAGCTACTACAGTCATGTATCCAAAGAATGTTCCTGAAAAGCATTCTCCCTGCTCCAACTATCACACTTCATAGCTATCTGGGATCACCACTAACAAATCTAGTAAAGCTTGAAGATGATACTACGTGTGTCAAAAAGACATCTAGAAAATCTCATGGATGTGCATATTATCTGCAAGCATATCTCTCGGCACTTCACAATGAAGCACGCAATTCTACTCCTGAGATTGATCACACAGTGTCTAACAACGTCTCTCATACTTCTGTCAAGGATGACTTAGATGAAACTGATGCTATGCTACTGATGGCAGACACACAGGAACTCCAAGTAAGTGATTCCAGTCCTATCTATGACACTGATGATTAGTATCAGGTAGATGATTCTAATCCATGCCTGTTACATGACATTGGTTCTCTTTCTGCTTCTGTCTCGGACGAGGAACAAGTTGTTCAATCTGATTCTATGTTATCTACTCATGTAATTGATCAAGTGTCCACAGTGGTATTATTTGATGATGATCCAATAAACCCAGATGTTACATTTGATGAAACAATTACGCCCAATGCACATGATAACAATGATCAAATTGAACAACATGCACCTTTGACTGATTCAGACGCTGAATGGAGAATGTTACTTATGACTAGCCAAAATCGAAATATCCAGTGTCAAGCACTGAATGCAAAGTTGAGAGACAACAATGTGGCATTAACACGGGCACTTGAGCATTGTAAATCACAACTCAATCATTTCAAAAGTAAAGCAAATCATGAAACATGCTTAGATACTACACTTCAACATAACAACGATTTACAAAAGAAACTCAGCATGTTAACTGTTTCTACTTTATTTCGATACTATAAATCATTCACAAATGAAATTCAATCAATGGAAGATGCTGTTGTTAAAAATTCTGAAATTACTGTTGCCAACTTTCTTTCCCCTGTTGCAAAAGAAAGAAGGGAAATGATACAAACACAATTTTCTTCAAGTCTTCAACGCTTACATTCATATGCTTAGAAATGGGAACAGGAACTTAACAGGGAAGTCAAAACCATAATGAATGTGTTTCAAGAAACTGAACAAGCAATTTTAAAGCAAAAACGATGAAATCAATTTTTACAAAAAGAAGCTGATCGACTCTTGGAACATGTTCTTAGTGCTGATATAATTTCTGTGATTATGAATACTCTTTATGAATCTGGTACTTCTATGCTTGTTGATGATCACTGTGATGATATTGAGTTGTTGTCTAAACAAATTGAGACATTAAAAGATGAAAACATAAATCTTCGACAACACAACGATGATGTGCAAAACAAACTTTCTAATGAGATTTCTCAACTCAACAAAAAGCTTGAATGGTGTCAAAATCAAAGTCTTGATTTCGAACTAAAAATGCAAAGTCTTAACACTTCTACATCCTTTCAAAAAGAAAATGAGGAATTAAAAAGCCAAATTTCAAAATATGAAAAGGAATTTGCAGAATTGCAAGGAGTTACAGACCATTGGCAAACAGTCGAGATAACTATCTCTATTCAAACAGAAAGCTCGAAAGTGAAATTCAAGATAAAAAGCACATTATCATTGAGTTGAAAGAGAAAATACGAGAACTTGAAAAAGGAAAATATGTCAACACTAGAGTAGTTGCACCAGGAATGTACTCATTAGACATAACCAATGTAGAACAACACACTCATAAGTCTAATATGGATCCTTCCACTTCTACAGGAATAGTTGCCACTCCTAGCATTAGCAGATCCAAGCGTAAACGTACGAAAAGGAAGAATAGGATTTTGCAACGTAGACGAGAGACACTAGAAGCCTCTGAAGTAGAAAAACACCTTAGGACTTTGAATAATACTCATCTTGCACTAGATTTAGATTCTGATTTGGCAAATTGTAATCCTAATCGTTGTGTAACGAATGATGAACCTTTAAATGCTTTGAATGTTAATGCTTCATGTGTGTTTTGTCGTAAGATTATGTTATCTGGTGATCATTCTAAATGTGTTGAAAATTCTCTTTTATCTCGTTTTAAGAAAAGTACATCAGGCAGGAAATCTAGGCACACTAATCCTTCAAAATCTGTGCTAGGACTTATGCCTTGTGTAGTTTCTAAGAATGATGTAGTCCACCTACTAGTTGCAAACAATAACCCTAGGAACATGCCATCACTTAGCTAATTCACTAAGAAAAAGGCTAAATCTAGTTGGAATTGACAACGTTGGTTACAAAGAACACATAACTTTAAATGGATTCCTAAAATTGTTAATATATGTGCTTCTAACCCAACGGAACCCACAACTTCTTTGGGTTCAACCCTTACCATTGTACCATCGTCGTCTCTTTTATGTGATGCAGGTGGTGCAAATTGTTCTCTGGATTGTTAATAGCGCCCGACACATGACAGGCAATCTCAAACTATTAAGAAACTTTGTCTCAAAGTTCATTGGTACTGTCAGATTCGGGAATGATCATTTCGCTGCAATTATAGGGTATGGGGACTATGTTAGTGGGAATATCAAAATTAGTCGTGTTTATTATGTTGAAGGCCTCTATCACAATCTATTTTCAGTCGGTCAATTTTGTGATGGTGATCTGGAAGTTGCATTCAGGGAGAAAACATGCTTTGTTCGTGATCTACAAGGAAATGATCTGATGTTCGGCACACGTGGAAACAGTCTTTATACAATTTCAATGTCCGACATGACCGCTTCCTCTCCCATTTGTCTACATTCAAAGGCTGAATCGATAAAATCCTGGTTATGGCACCAACGCATGTCTCATCTCAACTTTAAAACTATGACTGATCTTGCTCGCCATAAACTAGTTGACGGTCTTCCTAGGTTCAGATATGCAAAAGATCACTTATGTCCCGCTTGTGAACAAGGAAAGAGCAAACGTGCACATCTAAGTTCAAAACAAGAACCAAGTACCGATCATGTTCTTCAACTTCTTCATATGGATTTATGTGGCCCAATGCGAGTACAAACGATCAATGGGAAACGATACATTCTTGTGATAGTCGATGACTTCTCCAAATGGACTTGGGTCTACTTTCTTCTGAAGCAAAGATCAAGCTCCATCGATGATAATCACATTTCTCATGAAAATTCAGGTTCAACTTCGCAACACAGTCAGAATCGTAAGAACAGACAATGGAACTGAATTCAAGAATCAAACTCTTCGTGAATACTTTGAGAAAGTTGGAATTGAACATCAAACATCAATTGCACGGACTCCCGAACAAAATGGAGTGGTCGAAAGACGCAACAGAACGTTAGTGGAAGCCGCACGAACGATGCTCATTAATGCTCAATTACCAGATTATCTTTGGGCTGAAGCCGTCTCAACAGCATGTTACACCCAAAATCGTTGTATGATCAATAAACGTCACAAAGTCACACCGTATGAAATTGTTCACAAACGAAAGCCTAACATACAACACTTTCATGTATTTGGTTCTCTATGCTATCCAAATAATGATCATGATGATCTTGGAAAACTTAAAGCAAAGGCTGACATCGGTATCTTCATTGGATATTGTGAAAACTCTAAAGGATTTCGAATCTACAACCGTCATACTAGAGAGATTCAGGAGACTATTCATGCTAATTTCGATGAGCTCACAGAAATGGCTTCTGAGCAAAACAGCTTAGGACCCGCAACCAACCGTCTAAACTTTCCAGATTCTTCAGCTGAACCGTTGTCACTAACTCGTCGAGAATTGGAAACATTGTTTTCTCCTTTGTTCGATGATTCATTTGAGACACGTGCACCAGATGTATCCATTAGTTCCGCTGCTCAACCTGATAATATTCACATACCTGATACAACGGTTACTACAACTACAATAGTAACACCCGATGCACCCCCGACTGAATCACCAATAATAGAAGAACAAACCGCTTCCAACACCGACAACCCAACTGAAGATCTGAACCAACCACAAGTACCCGAACCTGCAAATTATGATCCAAATGCGTTCTTCAATCCATTTGCTCCGACTCCGAACCTTTCAGATATTGCCGAGTCGTCAAAACGCAACTTGGAACCAACTAATATGCAGCAGTTTCATAACCCTCACCCGTCAACACATCATTGGACTCGTGATCATCCAATTGTCAACATCATTGGTCATCCAACAGCTCCAGTTATGACTAGACAGAAACTTCACTCCGATGCCGAACATTGCATTTATGCTCTAACCGTTTGTCATGAAGAACCTAAAAACATCAAACAAGCTCTCACTTACGACAACTGGATTGAATCTTTGCAAGAGGAATTCAACCAATTCAAACATCTTGAAGTTTGGGAATTAGTTGAACGACCGGATGGGGTTTATGTCATTGGGCTAAAATGGATTTGAAAAAACAAGATGGACGCAGAAGGCAACGTTATTCGTAACAAATCACGTTTGGTAGCTAAAGGATATACTTAGGAGGAAGGAATTGACTTTGAGGAATCTTTCGCACCAGTGGCTAGACTTGAAGCTGTTCGAATATTTTTGGCATACGCTGCTCACAAAAACATGGTCATTTATCAAATAGATGTGAAAACTGCATTTCTGAATGGTCAATTACGTGAGGAGGTATACGTTAGTTAGCCAGAGGGATTTGTTGACCCAGAGCACCCAAATCATGTCTACCGACTTAAGAAGGCTCTCTATGGTCTCAAACAAGCCCCCAGGGCGTGGTATGATAAACTTACTGCTTTCTTGCTTGCTAATTCTTTCACTAAAGGTTTACTAGATCTAACTTTGTTTATTCAAAAACACGGGGAAGATATTCTAATTGTGCAAGTATATGTCGATGACATTATTTTTGGTTCAATAAACAAAAAGTACTCAAACGCTTTTGCCAGATTAATGAAACAAAATTTTGAAATGTCAATGATGGGTGAACTTACGTTCTTCTTAGGACTATAAGTTCATCAGTCACCCCGTGGAATTTTCCTAAATCAGTCCAAATATGCTCTTGAGATAATTAAAAAACATGGAATGACCAGTTGTGATACTGACAATACTCCTATGGCCAACACAACTAAGTTAGATGCGGATCCAAATGGGAAACCAGTTGACCCTACAAAATACCGAAGTATTATTGGGTCACTCATGTACCTAACCGCTAGTAGACCGGATATTGTATTTGCTGTATTTATGTGCTCTCGCTATCAGTCCAGTCCTACTGAACGTCACCTCAATGAGGCTAAGAGAATCCTTCGATATGTAAAGGGAACCATTCACTTGGGGATCTGGTATCCAAAGGATTCCGGTTTTGAACTAATAGCTTTTTCAGACGCTGATCATGCATGGTGTATGGATACACGCAAAAGTACTTCTGGTGGTTTGTAGTTTCTTGGAGATAAACTCGTGTCTTGGCAATCAAAGAAGCAGGATTGCACCTCACTTTCGTCAACAGAAGCTGAATACGTTGCCATGTCTGCCTGTTGTGCACAAGTCATTTGGATGCGTACACAGCTAATGGACTATGGTTACTTATTCAACATGATTCCGATGTACTGTGACTCGAAAAGTGCGATAGCAATCTCCTGCAACACGGTTCTGCATTCAAAGTCTAAGCACATTGATCTCCGTTATCACTTCATCAAGGACCATGTTGAAAAGGGTACAATAGAGTTATTTTCGTAGGTACTGAATACCAACTGGCAGATTTGTTCACAAAACCTTTAGCTCCCTCAAGGTTCGCTGAACTAGTCCACCGGATTGGTATGCGGTGTTTGACTCCAGATGATCTAAAACTTTTTCTTGAAAACAATTAACTGAGTCAAATACCAAAACCATTTTTGTGCAATATTAAACAAAAACAAAAATGCAAAATCAAAAAATCTTCAAAAATACCAAAAAGATTTTACATTTATTTTATTTATTTTATTTTATTTTGTTTTTTAAAATGCATGTACACTACCTACTTCAACACTTTGGTTTATCAAAAAGTTCTCAATTTTCATACCAAGTGTTGAGAGGGAGAAAATGTTCTTCAAAATTCAAAAATCTTGTGCAAACATGTGTACTTGCATATTCCAAAAAGTTACGATGTTATCTTGTTATAATGGTGGAACGTCACAGGTTATCCCTCGTATTATTTTCTTACTTTTCTCATTTCCTTTTAGCATCATATGTCTTTGTTATTAACGGTCCATGCATTAAACCGTTAAATGTTAAAACCTTGGACCTTATGAATGTTTGTCATGAAGTCTAGGGACCATTCTTGCCAAAATGAAAAAACTTTCAAAAACATAAACCAAACAAACACCCCCTCGTCATATTTTTCACTTATATCAAAAATTCAAAAACAAACACACCCTTTACAATCTCACGACCAAGATCCAATTTGCAAATCCGTACTCAAAATCTCCAAACCAACACAATGGCTCAACACAATGAATCTGTCCCAGAACAAACTCTACCACTACTCACACTTGGTGAAATTGTCCCAGCAGACTACAACCTTATCATTGACCAAAACAATCCATGCATTGACTTCAACAAACTCAGTATTCCAGAAGATACATGCAAGATTGTCAAGGACATACTGCTAGCTCATCCCTGCAAACCAATGCTCACTAAGTCTACATCAGTACCAATCTTCTACATTCATCAGTTCTGGTACACTGCTCGGGCTAACTTGGACGATATTTCATTCACTGTCAAGCTGGATCGTCAGGAATACACAGTAAATCTTGATGTTCTTCGAACCGTTCTTATGTTACCGACACCCAAAGAGTTTCATCCTATGTTGACCGAACTTGAAATCCTGGATTACTTCATTGATCTAGGATACGATGTTCCAGATAATCAATCACTCACCAGACTTTCGAAGTTCAACGTCAAATATCTGCCACAACCATGGAGAACCTTCTACATGTTGATTGTCAGATCAATTGCTGGAAGGAGGATTGGTCATGAGCATCCACGATTGGAGCACCTGCAAGTATTTTGGGGAATGATGAGCATGAAACCGATTGACTTCGCCAGATCCATAATGAGCGACATGATCCATCACATTCAGACTGACCGTGAGAGGGCCGTGATTCCGTTCGTTAGGTTCACAAAGATGCTTATCGAACACTTCTGTTAGAAAACACCTGATTACATCAAGAGAATGCATGACCGCACAGAACCCAAAGACATCTACAACAAAGACTTCAGGATCTCCTTCGTCAAATCCATCAGGTTCGTTCCAAGCACGAAAGGAATGAGAATCCCAGACCACTTTCTGGATGAAGAGATTCGAAAGACACAAAACTTCAAGATTTATGATAAAGCCTTTCAAGCTGGGCAAGTTGGTCATACTGGTGAAGAAGAAGAACCAACTTCCATTGTTCAAACCCGAAGCAGAAGAGGTGGCAAATCAGGAAGTACAAG
The DNA here is from genome assembly GCA_014162995.1 of Artemisia annua. Lineage (NCBI taxonomy): Eukaryota > Viridiplantae > Streptophyta > Magnoliopsida > Asterales > Asteraceae > Artemisia > Artemisia annua. The sequence goes on from LBNU01023815.1 coordinate 88,650, forward strand.
CAGTACCACAACTTCCCAACAATCTAAAACTGTACCGAAACCATCCACCAGACCAAAGAGGAAAGCTGCTCCAAAACAGATTCCTCAAGATGAACCGTCAGCTTCATTGTCAGAAACAGAAACTGAATCTGATTTCGGTACTTGATTTGTTGTGTTTTGGTGTGTAAAACAACAAGTATTCAAAAATATCAACAAAGTGGAGTCAAAGTTATCGTGAGTGACAACAAGACGTGAAGAAATACAAGTAAACCTTTTAGGAAAAAGATTACCTCGTAAACTCGTGCAATGTGATATTTGTGAGACCGGGAAGTGATTTCCCGAGTCGTACCCCAACGAGGTGTGAATGGAAAGCTTCGTGAAAGATCGAGATTAAAGACTTGGATGTTTGGTTGTGAAAGATTGTTTGGTTTTATGGTACGTTAAAGTAACGAAAATGGAAAATTAATGAACGAGGATGAAAATAAAATAACCTAAAGGGAACAAAAGGCAATTGGCAAACTAAGGAAATCCTAAAATACTACGGGAATCAAAATTAGGTATCGGGAATCCTGAAACACAAATTAAACAAGTAACGTGACGTTTATTCTAAATAAACGTCAACGTACAAATAAAAACGCGAAATTATTGCTACGCAAATCCTACGGGCCTACAAATAATTTTCTAACGCACTAAAAGACAAAAGAAAATTTTAGAAAAAAGAAAATTAATTATCTAATAAAAATTCTATTTAATATGATTTAATTACTAATTATCACTAATTAAATTCTAATAATTAGACTACAGATCCTAAAAATTTGAAACTATTTTCTGAAAATGCAAAAAGGTAAAACAAGTTTGAGAAAAATATAAAAACTATAGGTACAGTTTAGAAATAAGCAGTAAATAAGCTAAGAAGCAAATTAAAGCTAAAAAAAAGAATACTACTATAAAAATAAAAAAGGGGAATAAGAACTTGAGAAGTCCCTAGGGCAGATGGTTGAGGAGTGTGGTGTTGGGGTTTAGAGTGCAGGAGGTCAGGGGTTCGAATCCCACCTCTTGCACTTTTTACAAAACATTTTTTTTTTTAAATTTTGTTTTTGCAAATGACTTTATCAACCAAAAACAACAACTTTTACAAAATGATTTGAGCTGGAAAGATTTAAATAAGCTTATGCAAGCTATAAAAATCAACAGATGGTATTTTTTTTCTTGGTTCAATGATTCTTAGAGAACTAAAGCACCACAAATAAGCCTAAACCCTCAAATGAGCTAACAAGCTCACAATAGCTTATACAAACTAAACAACAAGCAAGAACAGCAACAAAGAATACCAACAAAGAAAAAGGGACAACAACACAGTGTCAATCAACAAAATCAAGAACACTCAACAACAAGAACATAGTAGCAGCAAACAAGAAACTAAGAAACTCAAATGATCTAATAAGCTCACAAGGGCTTATGCAAACAGATAAACAACAACAATAACAGCAACAAAGAACATAAACAACAGCTAAATCAGCAACAACAACAAGAAAACAAAAATCAACAAGAACAAAATTTAAGATCAAGTTTATCTAAACTGAGAACAAACAGCAGCAGACAAGAAAAATGAGCCCAAAATGTGGCTCAAAATAAGCAGTCTAAATGGCAATCTGGGAAATCTAAAAGCACTTCTAAATAGCCTACCTAGGGGGCTTTCTAAAACTACCAAGTTCAAACAATTTCACCCAGATTTAAGCAATCCATGCTCAAGTGAAATGTGTCCCAACTCTGGATTCAGGGGACTTTTCTCAGTCAACTAGCAACTTCAACACCAAGTTTACCTAAGCAACTATATTTCAAATTCCAAATTTCTTTTTGAAGTTGATAAACAAGCTAGCCAAGTTATCAAATCAACAAAGTTTATACATTTCCATTCATTAATAAACTCTAGGGAATAATTTGAAATTTGGTGGAAAACTGAGTATGCAACTGTGACCTTTCAAAATAATTTTGAGAACTTTGACTTAAATGAGATTTGGTTGATCACAGTTGATTTAATGAAGTTTGTTAACCCTAAGTAAACCTAAATCAAGCAATTGTAACAAGTTCTAAACTAAAATCAAGCTTATGATACCTCAAAACTCCCACAGTTAAGCTGTTGGAGTGGTTTAGTGCAAAGTTGACTTTTTTCAATGAAAGTGACCAAGAATTTGGTCAATCTGAACTAGAATGAGCCTAAGAATAAAGATCAAACAATACTTAACCTATTATAACAACAATAACACAGATTAAGAGCTTAATCCAAACACCCCCTATTCTGACTGCTTTCAACAATTTCTAAAGCAAACTATTAAAGTAACATATAATTGCTACTGATCTACTCCTAATATGTTATAAAATACTTAATTCAACAGAAGGAAACAAATATAAGCAACAAATACCAAGAATTTCAAATTATGACCAAAGTGTGGGGGTAAAACCTACTTGGCTTCCAAGCTTATGAGAAATCTGAGAACCAAGGATCAGAACCATATCCTAACATCCCCCATGGGATTCTAAACCAAATTCAGCANGTCCAAAATAAGCAATAAAAAGGGGTGAAATAAGCTAGGAGATAAGCACTAAAAAGAAAACTAAAAGCACAAACCTAAAGACTACCTAAGGGAGATTCTACAGCAACAAAAATCACAACAAATGGTTAACTAATGACCATTTTACACTCAATTGAAATCTGCATTAAACTGGATACAGGGGAACTTATGATCAGACAAGCAACTTCAAGCCCAAATTCACCTAAGCAAATCAATTCCAAATTTGATTTTTCTTTTTGAAATGAGTACACAAGCTGGCAAAAGTCCAAAATCAACAAACTTTTTCCATTTTCATTAACAATTGAATCCTAGAGGCTAACTTGAGATTTATGTAAAAACTGAGCATCCAATATTTTGACTTTTCAAGATTAAATGCCAAATTGACTTTTGTGAATTAAGGTTGATCACAGATGATTACTTGAAGTTTGTGAAGCCTAATGCAAACCAAATCTACTAAGCTAAACTAGTTTTAAGCTGATTCACAAGATTTGAGACTCAAATTCACCAACAGTTGGACTGTGAGTGGATTTGAGTGTGAGATTTAACTTTTTCTTTAAAATGCCCCAACCTTTTTGTCAAATTGAACTTATATCAGCCTAGGTGAGATGCTAGAACAAATTATTACAACAATTAACAACTAGAACACAGCAAATTAACTTGAACCAAACACCCCTAACTCTAACTGATTTTATGATTTATGAAGCAAACCAAGTTTTTCAAGCAAGTAACCACTAAATTGGCTTATAATCACACTAAACAATCATAAATGAGCAGAAGTTACTAACAATTAACAACTAAGGCAGGTTAACACAGATTATGCAAGATTCAATGACAATTGCTTACTTGACATCCATAGCTAGGTATTAATCTGAGAATTCAGAACCAAGAACCAGAACCATTTCCTAACATCCCCCATGGGATTCTAAACCAAATTCAGCATCAACTCTTTGCTCTTTTTCAACTGCATCAACATGAACCACCAGTTTTTATTTCTTTTTGATTTTCTTTGTATTTATCTTTTTTTTTCTGAGTTTATGTTTTCTTTTAGCTTTAGATATCTTTCACAAGGCTTATAAAAGCTTCTGAGACTATTTAAGACTCAATTAAATGAAATCACAAGAAACTTGAAATTTGAAGTAAAAATACGAATTGCTTGAAACTAAAAGGAAACTTAAATTAACTTAAAGATTCTGAATTACAATTGAGAAATAAGACTACTGAAAGAAAATTACAAAGAAAAGGATGCCTTAGAGGCTTACAAGCTTCTACTATTTATACTAAACTATTAGGTAGGTAGAAAACATCACTTGTGCTTCTTTGCTGAGAGAATTAGGTTGTAAAATGTCCCTTGTGCTTCTNAGATTCTGAATTACAATTGAAAAATAAGACTACTGAAAGAAAATTACAAAGGAAAGGGATGCCTTAGAGGCTTACAAGCTTCTACTATTTATACTAAACTATTAGGTAGGTGGAAAACATCACTTGTGCTTCTTTGCTGAGAGAATTAGGTGGTAAAATGTCCCTTGTGCTTCTGCGAACCAGTCCCCACCATTGGATTGAATTACAAGTGATCCTAGCCCCAGATGTAGTTTTGGCGGGAAAAAGTTGTAATGACTTTTGGATTGCCAGCTTGGAATTGGGTGTTAGGTATGGGTGTGTGAGAGGAGGGGAAGGTTAGTGGGATGGGGAGTAGTGAACTGGGGAGCTTTTGAGGTGGGTTGTGGCGTGTTGCAGAGGTGGTCGGGGAAGTGGTGATGGAGGTCTGGTGGATAAACGGGGAAGAGGGGGCACTGTTTGCTTGACCTTTTGACTTTGGGTTTATAATAAACGTGGGGTGGGCTTGGGATTTGTTTATTCAGGTTGTGTAATGGGCTGGTAAAGCATTGGGCTGGAAGTGATAGGGTTAAAGTTTATATGGTTTAATTTAAGTTAAGTGTGGTTTGGTTTTGGTATTAAATTAAACCATAAGGACCAAAGATGTAAACTACTGCAAACTTAGGGGCCCAATCTGCTAATATTCCAAACTCACTTCAAGGACTATATTTTCCAAGTAATGATTTCCCAAGGTCCACTTTGTCACTTTTCTTCAAATTATAATTCCCGGGGGCCATTTCTGCCAATTTGCAAACTTGAGGGACTGAACCTGTAAAATTTCTGAAAATGTAATCCAAGGATCAAACTTGTGATTTTAGGATTGCTGGAGGACTTTTGTTGGCTTTTCTTCAGTAACTTCTCTCCAGGGACCATTTCTGTCATTTTCTGAAAGTTCAGGGACCAATCTTGCCAAATGTGAAACTTCAGGGACTAAACTTGTAAATTTTTGAAAGCTTTTCTCCCAAAGATCATTTTTGATAACTTTTGACTTTTAAGAATTTGGTTTGACTTTTCTTTTAAAAATAAATGCTCAGGGACTAGTTTTGTCAAGTTTTGAAAGTTGGGGGATTGAAACTGCCAATTATGCAAACTTTGTACGATTTTCATTTGTTTTTAATCATTTTGCATCTAAAACATATAAAACACGATCTTTGGGATATTTTCTGTATTCTGATGTATTTTCGAGTGTTTTCACGTGTTTTGGCAGTTAAAATACGATAAAAATGATGAGTATTTGCACACTCATCAGTACTGAATCACGAAGAAGACTTTGAAAGAAGATCTAAAGCACAGGATGATGAAGAGGAGTTTCCTGGACTCGAACTTGCTAAACAAATAAGCAAGGAAACTTCTCAGAAGGAACAAAGGAAAGGAACAGGGATCACCATTAATGAACCCAGTGGTGATTTACATGATGAAGAAGAAGCAAATGAACCAATTGGTGAACCATTAGTCGACAAACGCAAACTAAAAAGCATTATTGTCGATCCTAGAGCAGAAGAAAAGCAGCACTTGAAAGAACTAAGAGAAGCTGCACTCCTCAATCTCCAACATCCCCAGCCTCATCAACGACCGCTCAACATAGAGGCACAAGAGGGTGGCTCAAGTAGCACTGTAGTTCCTCCTTCATCACAGACTGAAACCGAACAACGTGATCCAGAAGGGAACATAATTATGAAGGAAGCTACAGAGGATGATGCTGAGAAAGAGCAAACTGAGTTCATCACACCTGAGTTCATTGATCATGTTCAAAGGGAAGAAGAACTGAAAAAGAAAGCAAGTGAAGAGTCTGAAAAGGACGAAGAATTCTTTGACACCGATCAATTCATCGACACACAATCTCATTCATCTTCAAAGGATCCTCCGATTCCCTCAGGCACACCTCCAAGGGATCCTTCACCTCCTCCATCAGAACCTGACCACGAATCATCTTCATCGTCATCACATCATTCATCTCCACCACCAACAAAGAAAACATCAAAAGACAAATCAATCAAGAAGAAGAAGGGAAGCAAATCATCCTTGACAGCATCTCAAAGGATCAGACGAGCTGTTGCTATGGCTAGGCAAAAGAAGAAGGAGACACAACCTCAAGCTGGAGACCTTAAAGACCAAGTTCAAAAGCTCTCAAAATAGGTCAAAACTTTGAATACTCAAGTCAAGGATCTCCAAGACTCTACGGGATTGGTTCAAAAGCTACTTCAAGCAGATATGAGCAGGATGATCAATGAATACATTACCAAATACCTCAACTCTTCAAAAGCAATTGAAGAGTCTGAAAAGGACGAAGAATTCTTTGACACCGATCAATTCATCGACACACAATCTCATTCATCTTCAAAGGATCCTCCGATTCCCTCAGGCACACCTCCAAGGGATCCTTCACCTCCTCCATCAGAACCTAACCACGAATCACCTTCATCGTCATCACATCATTCATCTCCACCACCAACAAAGAAAACATCAAAAGACAAATCAATCAAGAAGAAGAAGGGAAGCAAATCATCCTTGACAGCATCTCAAAGGATCAGACGAGCTGTTGCTATGGCTAGGCAAAAGAAGAAGGAGACACAACCTCAAGCTAGAGACCTTAAAGACCAAGTTCAAAAGCTCTCAAAATAGGTCAAAACTTTGAATACTCAAGTCAAGGATCTCCAAGACTCTACGGGATTGGTTCAAAAGCTACTTCAAGCAGATATGAGCAGGATGATCAATGAATACACTACCAAATACCTCAACGATAATCTTGCTGCTATTGCTCAACCAGCAGTGTCAGTACTTCTTGAGCCAATTCGTTCAGAGTTGAATACCAGGATCAAGCATAGCATAAAACGCATGCTTCAGTTTACTCCTTTCTACCTCCGCACCGACAAGGCTCCTCCAGCACCAACTGAACTTTCAACCAAACAACTTCAAGCCCTATTAGCTGCTAAGCTCAGAAATAAGGAAGACAAGACTCCTGAAGAATCAACAATGTTTGAGGCACTCCAAACTATTGCCTCAAAAGAATCTTGCAAGGAAGCCGCTGGTAAACACAAAAGACAAAGGAAGGATGATGATCCTGATGCCGATCCCAAAAGCAAGAAATCAAAGACATCAGAAGGACCATCGTCTTCTCATAAGCCAAAGAAGACTTCCAAGACTCCACCATCAAAGCAACATGCACCTGCATCAGGCTCCGGTCCAACTCAGTCAGAAAGGCCATTTATGCTTCAACCAACTGACATTCAGGAATGTTAGAAATACGATTTTGCATAAGAAAGATTTGGTCACCCCAGATACGATTAAGCATTGGTTAGCTTATAGTATTTATAATAGTTAGTAATATGTAGATTAGAAGTAGTTAGTAATCGTGGAATAAGGACGGGTCTTTACCCACTGTATGCCTGATCCACAGCCCAAGTGGCAAAAACTTATGTACATATAAATACCCTCTCCATCCTTGGAGAGGGTGAGCCTTCTCTAATCTTATTTTTCTTTTTTTGGTTTCACTCTCTCTCTCTCTCTAAGGTTCCACTCTCTCTACTCTTTCTCTTTAAACTCTAACAATGGTTACCATGTTCTTCCACAATCCAAGACCTCCCAAATCACATGAATCAACCATAAGCACGATCCTACAATTGGTACCAGAGCCTAGGTTGTTACTTTTGGTTGATTTCTTATGGTGTTATCTTGCCAAAATCGGATTTTTTGTGGTTCGTATCTAGTATTGGAGCTGTCCTTGTTTAATCATTTTTTTTATCTGTTTACATTTATTATCACATATATCACATATGGTGGTCAACTGTTATAAACAGATTTTATTGTGTCAAAATGGTCAAAAAGGTCTATCCGTTCGATAGCAGTTTCACATGTATGTTTATTTGTGTCCTATTGGTCCAGATTAACTTTTATGCAACTGTTTTACATGTGACTGTTTTGTACCATTAGTGTGTCTTGTGGTCAAAAATATGGTTTAAACATTTGGCCGGAATACTAGTCTGAATCTTGCCAGAATCTGGTTATTTGGTTGTGGTGTTCTTCATGGCATTTTGGTATTTCTTGGTAGCGGTTTGGTAAGAAAAAGGACTAAAGGCACGATAGTAACAGATCTGGGTCAACAGCGGTTTGATTTGGTCAACGGCGGTTAGGTTGGTGTAGCGGTTAGATTGGTGCAGTGGTTTGACATGTTTCTTCATGGTGGTTTGATGAAAGAGAAAATCAACAGATCTGGTTTTTTTATGAAAAAGACAAAAATTGGTGAAAGTGACCAGCGGTTTTTTTATATGGCGGTTTGTTTCTATGGCGGTTTGATTCTATGGCGGTTTATTTCTATGGCGGTTTGTTTCTATGGCGGTTTTGTACAGCGGTTTGGTATAGCGGTTTGTCCAATAAATCAAAAAGAAGAATGAAGATGAAGCAGAAGATAAGACCAGTAACCAAAACCAAATATCAAAACTTATAGAGCATCACCAATCCACAAATCAACTATGGAATAAGAAAAGAAATCAAAATTGATGACTAGCCATGATCAGACAATAACATAACCACTTTAAACAACAACATATCCATTTACTACCCTAAACCCTTCGACTACAACAATCAACAATCTCAATCTATCTTATACTCTTCACCACCAAACAAACAAAATAATTATAAAACACGATCTCAGATCTCTCTTTATGTGGGTCACCATAGCTTATCAGACCTTGAAGGTCATAAAAACAAAAGAGAAAAACATCATAGATCAATCGATTTTTTTTGCCTCATTCATATCCGAAAATCAGAGAAGAAAGAACCAAAACATGCTTGTCTTAATTCTTTCTTGGGTTCGGTTCATACTTACAAGAATGAAAAGGTTACAAGACGTCAAGACCTCAGTTCTATTTCGGATTTACATGGTATTACAAGATCTTAAAAAGATCTACCAGATGAAATATAAACCATCATCGATCCATGTTGAAGATTAAACTTCATCAATATTCGAATATAAAAGAAAGTTGTATAACAATTTGTTATAAACCTTCTTTAATTCGTTTATTCAAGACATAACACATTTCAATTAAACAACTATACCTACCTGATTTTCATGCTCGTGGTTAGATTTGAGCAGGAAGACATATTCTATAGTGAATGAAAGGGGGTGAGTTGGTTTGTGTTGTCATGAATCACATGGATGATTGGAGAAGGATGTGATGGAGTATGTCTGAGTTTAGAGGGTTTGATGAGATGTTCAGATCGGATGTTTGAGTGAATCAGGAGATGGGGGGCGCATGGTTAGTGAGAAAATGGGGGCGTTTGTTTTACTGAGCAAGATTAGGGTTGTGATAAGGATTAGTCTTTTATACCAATTTATTAGGGTAGTGTGATCGGGCTTGGCTCTATTATTTGGATCAGGTTTATTGGTTTTGGTTGGGCCGATTACTTCTACTTATTTAAACCGGCTGTGTTATAAAATGATTAATGGACTTGACTCGAGTGTATTGATGTTGGGCTAAAAAGATGGTAATGGTTTGAATTAGAAAATGCTTAAGTGTGGGATGCACATTTTATGATCAATGTATTTTCAATACATGTTAACTTTGGCATTTTCGTTGGCTAACATAGCAATATTTTGGGCATTTAATTTGGGCTATTGATGATTGCGTTGAAATGATCTTCTCGAAAATTTGTATAACGGATGTGCTTTTTGAGCTCAAATTTGAGAATACAAATATTTGGTGTAGTTAGTGGTTTAGTGGTTAATTGAGGCGCGTAACAACAAAGTGAATTATTTTACGATGATATGTTCATTTTGGACAAGATCGGGTATCACTTATTTGAGATTGAAGTGGGTTTCACGAAGGCGCGTGCTTATCTTATAATGAAGTCGGGGTTGGTTGGATGCATGACCTTCAATGAGAACTTGCTCGTGCTTAAGATTTAAGTTGAAGGCTTGGGTTATCTAGTTACCAGCAGTCGGGGTGGATGGTTGAAGACCTGGTTAACTATAACTTAAAGGAGTTACATTATTGTACTCAGTGTCACACGCATAAGATGTTGTGGATAATCGCAAGAGGTGATGAATGTCTCACACTTTGTCAGGATAGTATTGAGTACTTAGAGATTTGCATGGTGCAAAAATTCTCTACACCATTCTTCCAACAACAGTGCAAGCTTAAGTAACTAATTTGGGGAATTCTACTTCATTTTCAAGTTGGGTATATCGAGTATACTTCACCAAGTGGTCATAGCAATAGCCGGCAAAATTCGAGGTTGGGTTGTTTGCCAATAAGTTCAAAGGTTGAGATGTAATCAGCAGTTCTCATGGGATTTTTGATGCTACAGAATGTCAAAGATACTTCATAAGAGCTTCTCGGGTATATGGTCGTACACGTCAAATGATGTTTCCGAAAGCTCGAAACCATCATTGGGGGACAAACGTGTACTTTGATGATATAAGGTCAACCTCCGGGGGAAGTAGTTTGTACTTCTTTACTCTACTTAGTATGGTTTGTGAAGTATTCTACATATGTGAGAAGAATCAAGTTTGTCATAACCTATTCAATTAATCATTATCTCACGGTTTCTTCTTGATTTTGTAAAATCCCGCGAAAGAATCTATTTCTCGGTTTAAATCATAGATTTGTAAAATCCCGTTTAATTGATTCTAGTGCTACGGTTTCTACTACGAAGAAGGGATAAAGTGTTTACTTCATGTATTGGATGAGTTTTGATATACTTCATGGCGTTTCGGTTCTAACGGGTTTGTTCGGGGTTATGCGCTATTGACAAAATCGGGATAAAACCATTATCAAAGTTCACTTTAAACATCAAAAGGCTAGATTTGGGCATTTAAACAACAAGATGTGGCTACGGCGTTAATTCATTATTATTTATTTGTGGTTGAAGTGAAATTTCACGGGTGTGTGTTCTTAGTATCTGAAGATATCGGGGTGGTTGGATGAAGATTCTTCGAGATCCTTGTTCGAGCTCTCAACAATTACAATGACGAAGACTTGGATATCTAGTTATTTTTGGGTTTCTTCTTCTCTATTACCACAAAATAACTATCATTTTAAGGAGTTACGTTGTAGTGCTCAGTTTCACACGAAGTTGTGGATATTCAAGAGGTGATGTACGTCTTATACTTGATGGTTGGTTGGTTGAAGAGTATAGAGTAATTAAGGATTCGAAGTTACACGAACTCTCTACACCGCTCTCAGTCACACATTAATGCAAGTTTAAGTCACAAGTTCGGGTTATTTTACTTCAGTCTCAAGTTCATCATAGTGGGTTCTCTCCATCAGTAGTCACGACAAATAGCCAGCAGAATGATAATGGGGTTGGTAACGAGTTAGCAGAGAGAAGTAGAAATGAGAGAGATGACGTTTGAACACAACGGTTCAAGCCTCATTCTTCAATGACCATGATGTTTGAACACTTCAGTTCAAGCCTCGTTCTTCAACATAATGGCGTCTGTCGTCTTAACTTCAGGCCCCGTTCCTCAAATAAAAGAAAGGTGTACGTTTCAGTGCGCCTTATCTTGGGAAGAAGAGAAATCTTCTTATTTATGACCATTCGCATCAACAAGCTTCATGCTTTTCCCATGTTCGTACAGTGATCAAGTGGATCGACATACATTGAATTATATTTTTGTGCTTCACTTATTCAATCAAAAATTGCAAACAGGCATATGCAATTTTTGAGGGGGAGAAGGGAAAAGGTGAAGAAACTACATGTTGATTATGTTTGTAAAATGGTCATTCGGCTCTTGTACGCAGAAATTTTTAATCATCATCTAAGGCTTAAGACACATTTCATCAAGTGGTTTAGGCATATTACGAGCTTCATTGAATTCTTCATTTGCTAAACCATTGATGAGGTGACAAAAAGGGGTTGCTTCAAGAGTGTTTTAATCATCATCTTCTTCGCAGTAGTTTTTGGTGCTACACACATACTTATGCTGCATCTGATAAAATTCAACCATCACGGAATCTCAACTATGGCAAAAATGTCATTGCATGCCATTTTTGAGGGGGAGAATAGGCATGTGTTCTTTCTCTTCTTTCACGGGAGGAGAAATGTGTATGTTGGGTTTATAAATCACGAAGGGATCGAGCTTAATTATTCATGTTGGGGAGATTGGTGTCTACCACTCCGAAATATTCCGTGGGTTGTTACTCTATTCGAGTTTTATTGTCACTTCTGGGATTCGAACTTGGTGTTATCATTTAGTACTCCAGTTGATTGAGTGATTCAGATAAAGAAGAAGATGGTTAATATCAAGACCCTCAAACGTGATCGTGACGTTAAAGTGTGGTATCTATAAAAGGAGATGATCAGTTTGAGGGGGAGCCGATTCAGATACTTCACAAGTGATGAAGAGGCTATTTACATACGATGGCCTAATTGAGGGGAGGAAAACTCAATTAGTCATCATCTCATGACTCCTGAATACTTCAGTTCAGGACTTGTGAGAGTTATCAACATCTTCTCACGGGCTTATATTATTAGTGATGAAGGGCTTCCAGATAATGCTACACGTACACATCATTATGCTGATTCCGATTAATCAGAATCAGCAGGGGAGAGAAATGTATACATCGAGGTGATTTTTGTCTGATATTGGTTGATTCTATATCCTTCTCTTGTCTTTTTCTACACACTTCTACCTTATCTGCCTTCATCAACATCAGACAACAAATTCAAGATGATCAGAGCTTCAACGTGTTACTTTGGTGTTATCGTTTCGTCTTTCGATGGGTATATGTGTATATTTTGGGCTGATTTGGCATATGTAATATAACTGGAATACATTTGGTGAGATAAAGATGTTGATATCCTATTCCCCAACTGGACAACATTGAAGAAGGTCGAGTCTACAGTCTGTTCTACATTCTCCGCTACGTGTTAGAAGACTAAAGATGGTATGCATTTAATTATCAAAAGACTTCTTCGTACTCAAGGCATTCATCTGTAAGGTTGTCAGCTTAGGGGAGAGCACTAATTAGGGGAGAGTGAAAAGTATAAGTTAATCCCTAATTAGATGTGCTCACATTGCTCGTCAGCAAGTTGATTCTCACAGGACACATCTGAGCTAGTTTTGTTCTTCTCACAAGATTTCAAGTATATGTGCATATAATGTGTTGCTGATTCTGAAGTATCAAAACCAGCAAAGGGGAAGGAGACATACATCGGAACGCACAACGAGTACACGTGATGAGCTTTATACTTCTTCATAATTGAAGTTATTCCGGGAAGACAAATGTCACAACCACAGAGAAGATCAGTGTTCTAACTCATTGTTTTGGTGTATTATTCCAACTACGTGGGGAAAGAGATGTAAGAAACAGTTTCTGATGATAAAAGAGGTACAAGTGTGCTTTGGGTTTTTGAGCTTCATATAATGAGACTGATTGCATCATTTCAACTACTTGGGGGAAGTGGTCTCTTGATACTTTTGGTACGCATTACTTCAGCCTTCAGCTGGAAGAAAGATGAGAAGAACTATTCAAGCGTGAGATGATACGTTGCTGAGCTACCAAAGCTTCATAATGAGGAGGCAAAATATTCAGCGATTTGGTGGTGCCTAGTGATTAACTCAGCTGTGAGAGTCTAGTGATTTGTTATCAACCTGTGCTTGGTGAATTGTTGTGACTTGAGACGTTTCGAATAGTTTGATTGTAATTTGACATTGTGAGTTTAATATTTACAACTTGACTTATTATGATCGGATCTATTGTAACTTGACTCGTCGCGACTAGACACTTAGTGCTAATTGTGACTTATCCAAGATCTCACTCTAAGTTTAACTCGCTTATCACATCTTTCGGTTTCTTTTGTTGACTTTAGTAAAATCCCGGGAGAGAATCGATCTCTCGGTTTAAGTAACAAGAGTTGTAAAATCCCGCTTAAGATTATAATATGGCAACCACAAGTTCAGACGATTATTCAGGAGCCTCGAAAGCTTTGGTGGAGAAAGTTTAAGAGATGTTGACTACTGACTTCTACTACGTGCAGACCGATCTCCTCTTTTCGGTTTTGAGGTCAACATCTTCTGAAACAAAATTAGTATCCTTGTATATAATATAAAACCCAGAAAAGAAAAATACAAAAATATAAACCTATAAAAACTATAAAAATCAGAAAAACCAGAAAATACCAAAAATATAGTTTTTATAGGTTTATA
>LBNU01023816.1:18715-52382 GCA_014162995.1 Artemisia annua
ATATATATATATATAGGTATATATATATATATATATATATATATATATATATATATATATATATATATATATATATATATAGGTAAAATTATGTTTTTATAAGTTTTTAATGAGTTTTCGTTTACTTCTCCCCATTTTTGTAGAATCAAAAAGGCTTCGTCGATGTGTAGAGAAGAAAGAAATCGATGGTGCTAAGGCTCCCCTTAGATGAGGACATTGGGGAATCAAGCTATGGTGTTGTGCTACAAAAACAAGTTGGAGTACAATGCATATACACATATTTATATGAGAATTTGAAGGGATGAGAAGAGAATTAAGATAGAGATAATACAAGGAGATTAGAGATATAGAGGTTATAGAAGATTAGAAATAAAGATTGGATAATAGGAAAGGATTAGAGGAAGGTGAAATCAGATAGATTAGATAGGAAATAGATAATTCAGATTACTCAGAGAAGAGAAATCAGATTTTTAGGCCTGACTGGGACGGTCCCATATATACACTGACGGTCCCTTATATATTGGTGACCGTTCTTGTATAAAGGACCGTAACCAGTGGGATTGTTATGGACAGAGTATTATGATTTCAGCATTTGTTATTTTAAAGTTGGTTAATATCACACATTATAAAGACAACCATGACAAGTATCACAACATAATAGGATGGATTTCATTAATCATAATAAGAAATCATTCATCCATTCATAAGAAAAATACATTGCATTCATACATTCATACATCATAAACTAATTAAACTACAAGCAATTCCTAGAAGAACAACTTAGGTTCCTCAAACNAGTACTTTTTAAAACGTTTTGCACGTATGGGGGTAATAAACGATGTTCTTCCCCATTACTCCATAACACTATTACTTTACCCATGAGTCCCAATCATCCCAAAACAATATGTACAAGATATGACTCGACTTAGCAACAATGTAACCAATTAGATAATTGACAAGGGTTTAACAAATAACAATAATGCACTAAAAATGAGTGCATACATTGGGGAATCGAGCTATGGTGTTGTGCTACAAAAACAAGTTGGAGTACAATGCATATACACATATTTATATGAGAATTTGAAGGGATGAGAAGAGAATTAAGATAGAGATAATACAAGGAGATTAGAGATATAGAGGTTATAGAAGATTAGAAATAAAGATTGGATAATAGGAAAGGATTAGAGGAAGGTGAAATCAGATAGATTAGATTGGAAATAGATAATTCAAATTACTCAGAGAAGAGAAATCAGATTTTTAGGCCTGACTGGGACGGTCCCATATATACACTGACGGTCCCTTATATATTGGTGACCGTCCTTGTATAAAGGACCGTAACCAGTGGGATTGTTATGGACAGAGTATTGTGATTTCAGCATTTGTTATTTTAAAGTTGGTTAATATCACACATTATAAAGACAACCGTGACAAGTATCACAACATAATAGGATGGATTTCATTAATCATAATAAGAAATCATTCATAAGAAAAATACATTGCATTCATACATTCATACATCATAAACTAATTAAACTACAAGCAATTCCTAGGAGAACAACTTAGGTTCCTCGAACATGCTTGGCCCAAAAGATAATTCTTAATCATTTTTAACTAAACATATAGAGATGTTTAGTTAGAGGGTGGAGAAGAAAGTGGTGGAGAGGATGGTAGAGGAGTAGGTGGCATGGTAGCAAGGGGAGTTGGTTGCACGTTGGGTTGTGAGAGAAGGTACTCAACATGGGCAAACATATAATGAAGTTCTTCTCTAAGGGAGGAAATGAGGTTGAAGTAATGGAAACAACATGCACAACCCATGGTATAGTTATTGACAAAGTTGTAAGGAAGTGGATGAACCATGATTGAAGATGGTGGTGGAGTAGAAGGAGTGTAATCCAAGAGCCCATTTGATGGTGTAGATGATGAGGAATTTAAGAGTGAGTTTTAGAGGGTAAGCAAGGGTGACAAGTTTCTTATGAATGGTGAAAATGGAGATGAGTTATGTCTTGAAGAGGATGAAGATGTTCCTTTGGTAAAGGGGGTTTTGAGAGGTGCACTAGGAGCAAGAGGAGAATTAGGCTTAGCTTTTGGTGATAGAGTGGTGTCTTCTTGAGTTAGATCAATGAATGTGGTTTTTGGTAGTGTTATAATGATTTTAGGCCTTTTGTTTGAGAGTGACAATGAGGTTGAGGAAGAACCCATTGTGGAAGACGAAGAAGATGAAGTGGAGAGGAAAGGTGATGATAAAGAAGAAGAGGGTGAGGTTTTAAATAATCAATGATGATTATAGTGTAGGCAAAGCATGCATTAGGACTTAAATGGCACTAAAATATGTTTAACTAAACCTGGAAATGGTGGTGAAAAACATGAAATAGGTCAAGGTTGCAGAAAAGAAGAAACAATGCAAAAATCCGTGACCTTACTTGGACGGTCCCTTAAATAAAGGGACCATCTCCATGTTTATAGGACCGTCACAGTAGGTTACCAGGTTTCCACCCAGTTTTTCATTTCTGCAACCTGTAGCAAGAAAACCACTTATCTAACAAACCAGATTTTTGTAGAATCATGTACAACCTACTAAATCCAATTCAAGAAACATTCATGCAACCAAGAGGCAATGTGACATGTAGTTGAATTATTGTTCAAGGACAAATAATTCACATTTAAGTAAGCAAATAGTCATCAAACAGGGGAAGTTAAGCAAGCTATTCATATGATTAAACAGTCGGGTGATAAAATTGAAAAGATCACCTGATGCTAACTTTATTTTGTTAGCAATAATTATCGTGCTAATGAGTACTAAGCATAAGACCTAAAGCATTCAAGACATAATTCAAGTGTAATTATACATACAGATTATCATAATTCTAGTACCAAACAATCATAATGATATAAAGTATGCTACTTCTTCCTCTTTTTCCATAGATTACGGATTCCCTTTGCTATTGCTTCATCCCATTCCGATGCTCATCTCTCATTTGTTGGTGCATATTCATTATTTGGGTTTGACGAGAGAAAAGGGTTGGCATGGTTTAATTTTCAGGAGAAGGGTCTTTGAAGATTTCGGGAATGACAGACGGTAAGTAGTTGACATATGTGTTGGGAGATGGAGTACTGACTCGAGAAGTATCCTCATCATTGTCATCATCATCATCGTTGGGATTAGATGATGAGGCATGAGAAGAAGACCCAGGAAACATAGACCTTCTAGACCCAAAATTTGACCTTGTCCTCCACTCAATGTTATGAGTAAGTGGAAGCATGACATGTTCGTGGAATACATAATCTACCGACATAAGGTGATGGTAGTCACATACAACTCGATAGAAAAGACGAGTCAACAACATGTCGTAGGGCAAGTTCATTCTCGTGTTTCTTCAGACAAACTCCATTCTTTTAAGCATGAAGTACGCAAGATTGTATGGTATAGTATTGGGAACGCAATAGAGCATCTGACCTAGACAGGCGGGAACGTGATCTCGGTTTCCACCAAGGCAAAAAACATTCTCGCGAATGATTTCAGCCCAAGGTTTCATGACATCGGTGATTTCTCTAGTCAAAATTTGGTTATCTTTAACTAGAGTTCACGTCCCTTTATGAGATCGAATAATAGGCTAAGGCCGATCATTTTGAATAAAGGTTTTGATAACATCAGGAGTGGGAGGTACAGTGGCGTATCTTTCACTTAAAGTAGAGCTCCTGGCTAGAGCATCAAGGCTCTATTCATTAGTGAATGAGCATTGCCCTTCAGTGGGGATGCCAAGAATTTGACCAAAGACTAGGTGAGGGTAGGAAATGAATTGGTTTTGGGTCACAAATTCAACATGTAGTTCACTTTCATGATCGACACACAAGTTGAGTAGACTATAGAACTCAAGAACAAAACGTGGGACGATTTCCTCATTGATTTTGTAAAGACAATTAAATTCAATCATCCCGAACATGGTGTTGAGATAGTTCATGNGCGTTTCTCCAGACAAACTCCATTCTTTTAAGCATGAAGTACGCAAGATTGTATGGTATAGTATTGGGAACGCAATAGAGCATCTGACCAAGACAGGCGGGAACGTGATCTCGGTTTCCACCAAGGCAAAAAACATTCTCGCGAATGATTTCAGCCCAAGGTTTCATGACATCGGTGATTTCTCTAGTCAAAATTTGGTTATCTTTAACTAGAGTTCGCGTCCCTTTATGAGATCGAATAATAGGCTAAGGCCGATCATTTTGAATAAAGGTTTTGATAACGTCAGGAGTGGGAGGTACAGTGGCGTATCTTTCACTTAAAGTGGCGTATCTTTCACTTAAAGTAGAGCTCCTGGCTAGAGCATCAAGGCTCTATTAATTAGTGAATGAGCATTGCCCTTCAGTGGGGATGCCAAGAATTTGACCAAAGACTAGGTGAGGGTAGGAAATGAATTGGTTTTGGGTCACAAATTCAACATGTAGTTCACTTTCGTGATCGACACGCAAGTTGAGTAGACTATAGAACTCAAGAACAAAACGTGGGACGATTTCCTCATTGATTTTGTAAAGACAATTAAATTCAATCATCCCGAACATGGTGTTGAGATAGTTCATGTTGTCATAGTCCTGGAAGACTATTTGACCCTCATGAAAGCATCTAGTTTCAACATTTTGAAAAGCTTCTTTGAGAGGAGAAGGGTAGAAAGGGGAGAGTGTGGGAATGTAGTTGTGTTTCTTGGTGATTGGTACCGGTGGGTTTAGGTATTTTTCACCTATTAAGAAGAAGTACAATATTGACAAGGCATACCTTAAAGTTATAATGTATATGCAACACAAAAGTAGAGTTGTGAGTAATCATTTTTGTGTGTCAAGACAAACACTCAACTATTTTAGCCCATTTTAGAAAACGTATTTATTTTGAAAATTTCGGCTTATGTTGTTGCATGTTTGTGAAACGTTTTTGATATGTATTAACAATGCACAATTACATTCTTGTTACGTTCCTAAACATGATAAATTGCTACAACTCGGGGATTATCACAAGTTTTGACACTTCTCAAAATACACTTGTTTGGACAAATCCTACATCTAGGTAAGTGATAATGGTAATACATTGTTAAGTTTTAGTGTTAATTTCAAACAATTACAAGAAAAATTAAAAATCCCCAATTTTTGATTTCATGTTCATATAAACCCAAATTTCAAATTGATAAAGAAACTGATGAAATGACTTACAATAGATGATGTAGTGATTGTTGTGGTTGATGATCTTTGATTGTGAAGTGTTTAATTTGAAGTTTTGGTGGAAGGATTAAGGTTTTGAGTTATTACATCAGTGCTACTGCAAAAGGGAATATTTGGTTTTGGTTTTGTGCAAGTGTGAAGGAAAGACGAAGTAACAAGCTAAAAATCGGTGACGGTCCCTTAAATATGGAGGACCGTCTCTCGGACCGTCTGGGTTTGAGGGACTGTCTCCAGTGGGTTGTTTTTTAGAGATAAAATTTTGTGACTGGGTTTTAACTTTGAGTTTTATGAAAAGCAAATTGTTGAAGACACTTGGGATCAAGTATTTTTGATGATATGAGTTATTTGACATAGAGTGAGAAAAATGAAGGAAACACGACACGCACGAGTAGGCTAAGGGAATGGGTGTTGAGGAGAATCGAAACAGAAGAAATAGAGAAGACTCGTTTTAGGTGAAGCGGTTGACGACACGCTGAATTTAGAGTTTGAATAGAGTCAAGACAGAAGAAATAGAAGAGATATAGATGAGACGAGAATCAAATACGAGACTTGCATCAGGTTTTCTTGAGGTCAATCATGTTTATGGCGAACAGAGATAAGAAGAAGAATAGAATAGTAGTCGTAGACGAGAAATAGAAGAGAGAAGAGATCTCGACGACGTTAAGAGTGTGTGTCATCCATAGTGATTGATAGACGTGCCTTTTCGGCAATTGCGTAGTTGGCTATTGATAGCGGTTGTAACAAGACCATTATCTCCAAAAATTTGCTAAGATCCTACAGGGGATAAGCATTTAGGCAAAGAATTTAATTTCCTAACTTTTATCTACCACATACAAATTTAAAGCACATAGGATTTCAGTCAAGCAATTAACATGTCACTAGCAATCACATAGCAAGTAAGACTAACACGGTTTTGAGGAAGCGTACTTTTGCCAATAGCATTTCCTAAAGATACATTACTGTGAGAGATGTTATAGGTGAAGCAAGGTTTTGAGTAGTGATGAATTATCCCATGTATAACAAGAGTATGAATGGACATTCATATCTTTACATTGCTTCCCTCGTGCATCTAAAGAGATAACTTACAAGAAAAATTTGGTACTCAATTTCTCATGGGTCCGAGATAGTTTCTAATAAACATCCTTTGTATTTACATGCACAATATGAGAATGTCGTCAGGGAATAAAAATTCCCATAGATACAAGTCTAGTTGAATTTTATTCCAAGTTATAGAAGATTTTATTTAGAGATGTTTTACTTAAGATTCATTGATGATAAACGAGATTTATAGAAAAATAAGTTTTCCAAATAACAAATCTAGATTTGTCTAAGAGGTTTTACAAATTTAATTTTTTTTATTTGCTCGTTGATGCCTCACATGAATTGAATCCTAGACCCGTTTTATCTCCAAATACCTTTTTGGCTATTTAATATGTCTTGAAGTGATTTAGAACTCTTTTCAAATTTAGCTAACTTATTAGCCTTTTCCTTAAGCTTATTAATTTCACTTTTATGATCTTGACACATTTTACATTCTAGATTAATTTCTATACCACTTTCAAGCCTAGACATTTTATTTTCCAAAATGATTTCTTTTACCAATTTTCTTTCAGAGATTTTAAAGATTCATTTTCCGAAAATGTTTTTAGACTCATGTTGCAAAGATGTTCCAAATCACTTTCCAATTTTGAAAATTCTAGAATGAATGTGTCATAGCAAAAATGTCCGATTTCGGAATGTACCTCACTTGAAATTTAAACCATTCGACATATCTCGTTTTCAGGACAAGTGTTGTCTTCTTCATTAGTATCACTCCACGTTTCTCCAATGAGTTCTCTTCATAAATTACTCAGGTAGTCCTTGATGGCATTTCCTTCATTGAAAACATTTAAACTAGTAGCACTTGTATTTAATCTATATAAACTTCTATCTATTGATTCGTCTTTAGAAGTGACGAATTGTTTATACATTTGTTCTAGATCAATTTGGTTATCTTTGGCTTGACAATTTTCTTGATGAAATTTTAAAAGACTTTTCCAAATATCATTTTCCGTTTGACATAATAAAATTCTTTCATATTCGATTTTTGGTAAAGCTTTGTAAATCATTATTTATCTTCAATATTTTTGTAAAATTTTCTTTTAAAATCATCACTTTGATTTTCAAGATTTATTTATGTTGGTTGAAAATCACCAATTAAAATAACATACCAAAGATCTTGATCTATCGATTTCACATAATTTTCGAATCTATTTTTCCATTGAGTAAAATAATTGTTTTCGAAAAATGGTGGTTCTTTCAAAGAATGCCCTTCTAGATATCTTTCAGATTCTACAGATCGATTCAAGTTTTGAAATACAGTATACTTTAAAGCTCTTGAGTAACCTAGGGCTCTGATACCAATTGTAGAAACTAGAAGGGGGGAGGGGTTGAATAGCTTCACCATTTACAATTTCGTTTTAGAATATTTTATGAAACCGTTTATCTTTTTGGAAATCTGTTTGATTGGAAGTTATGTGATATCTATTGAATGTATATGAAGACAACAATAATGCGTAAAGTAAACAAAGTAAAGACAAGAGATACAGGAAGAAAACAACCAAACCGAGACATGAAGATTTATAGTGGTTCAACACGAAGCTCACTTTTCGCCCTACTCTACTCCTCGAGTATCACACTCGAGAGTTCTCAATCACTATGTCAACACACTCCTTTCAGGCGGAGCAAGCCGTACACCAACGCTTACACCAATTTGCGACATTAAGTGAAATGTCGAGTTCTAATCCTAGCTAGAACCAATCTACACACCGACACACGGTACTATACGGACATACACCTTGTCCACTTGGATTTACACATAATCCAAGTCTTCACACGTACGTACACACCATCCACTTGAATCTTCACCCAATCCAAGTCTTTAGAGACCTTCACTCGATCCTAGTCTTCACATACGGACTCACACCAAGTCCTAATCTAAATACACCACTTCACGGACTTACACTGTGTCTGTATCTATATTAACACACCTAATCACGACTCACACACAAGTCGGATACACTAATATACATATACAAAAATAAGCGAGTTTGGAGGAAGAAGAGAATCGTAACACTAGTTACGTGTGTATGATGTCTAATCTATAACACTTGGTTTCTTGACGAATACGAGCGTTCTTTTCTTGCACTTTGAGATAGAGGATAACGGGATCACTTATAAACACATATCAACACGTTATAGTGATCAAAGAAGAAGAAAGAAATAACATAATGTTTTTGTGCCAAGAGGGATTAATTTTTCTGCAGAAATAGTGCAGTATTTATAGGCACCAGGAGGAGCGATGACGGTCCTTTAAACCTTGGACGGTCCCGTATATATAAGGGACCGTCGCCATGTTTATGGGTCCGTCCCGATATACGCTCCTATTTTTGTCCTGGTGTGGTGAAAGTTTATCTATTGAAAATTTATCTGATTTTGGGTTGGAAAACTAGCTGTTAGAGTATTTGAAATTCAAATATATTTTCTTATTAAAACATTTCTTTGTAATTACAAAAATACTTTTGTAAAAATGTTTTGTCACATAAAAATGTGAGTTTTTAAGAAAAATATTTTCTTTGATCACTTAACTAAATTGGTATAGTGTTTGTTCATACCTTAAGTGATGTTGTAGTCAAGACGTTGTCGAAACAAGTTTTCTCGATTAAAGTCTTATTAAGCATAGTTTTACGTAACGTGTTTTTCTATTTTGTGATTATCAAAACATATAGTAACCGAATAATGCAAATAGCGTTTTTGACATAATTTGTATTAACAATTTGTTTGTTAGCATTCTTATTTTAAAATGAGTAAATTACACCGTTGGTCCCTCAGCTAAACCAAATTCGTGGGTTTGGTCTCAAAATCGACGAAATTACACTGATAGTCCCTAACATTATGATTTTGCTTCACTAGGGGTCAAAATTCCCGACGCTCGTTAAAAATCTCGATAGTTGCAAGGGCTTTTTCATCTTCACGGTATTTCTCGTCCAAACACCCTATAACACCATTAGTCCATGAACTTTCCAATGCTCGAAAAAAAACCCTAATCTAAACACCCCTTTTCTTCAACCTTTCCTCCTCCGCCGCCACCACCACCACCATTACCATTTATCTCAAACTTATAAACTAAACACTTACCATTTCACTTGTTTCTCACACTAATTCCCCGATAGAGAACTAACCTCCCATCTTGGCACTTTGTTTCACAATAATCACATATTATCTCCTTAATTTGTTTTTAAAACACGAACACACATGAACAAGAACCAGCGGACCGATTTATTTTTTTGGTTTATCGTTCTACAAATCTTTATAGGTCTTGTGTATTTTGTTTCTGTTTTGAAAAAAGAGTTTTGATTTGACGTATCTTGAAAAATTCGATTTTAAGAAATCAAGAACATAAATACTTTTACCCCTTTTAAATGTGAATGTCTTTTACTGGGAATATTTGTTTGAACCTTTATAGAATCAGTTTTAAGATTCATCTTCTGAGGTTGTGGTTATTGAGAGTTTCGGTTTTTTTAGGTGGGTTGTTCTTGTTCTTTTGGTGGTGGTGGCGGGAGTGGCGGGGATGATGGGTTTTGAGTTTCCATTGTTGTTTCTAAGTTGTGATATGGTTTGACCTTTTGAGTTTAGTGTTTTGTTTCACTTTTCGAAAAAAACATAATAAATTAATTTAATTGTTTAGATTATAAAAAACCAAAGCATCGTGATCCAGTGGAGATGATGGTAGTGGCAGGGGTGCGGTGAAATTGGTGGTGCAGTGGAGATGTTGGTGGTGGTACAGTGAAGATATTGGTGAGGATTGTAAAAGATGAAGAGAAGTGTTTAAATTGATGATAAAATAATAAATGAAAAAACCAAACATAATACATTATATAAAAAGACATATAAAAACTCATAATAATGTAATACATTATAGTAAAAAGACATTACATAAATAGAAAAAAACACAATCTTCCTATTTGATTTTATGCATCCCAATAATTTTAGCACTCATTTGATTATTTATTTTTTCCACCATGCGAAACAAATTAAAAGAAATATCATAATCTTTTGAAGCTTCTTCTTTTAGAAAAGTCTCAAGCAAAGCACGTTTTTCTTGCATAACGTCTTTGCATTCCGTATATGCTTCAATCATCTTTGTTTTAGCTTTGCTCGCGTTTCCAAATATCACAGTTGTGCCTATCCTAATCAACTTGTTTCATTATTTCAGCTTTGATTTCCCTGATGGTATGTGGAAGAGAACAATCCATAAGAATTGTGTGTGTGATTAATTTGAGATGGAGAGTATGGAAAATAAGAAGTTGTTGTGGTGATGATTTAGAAGATAGGAATTTATAAAAATTTAAAAGACTTTTTTTTTTTTTTTTTTTTGAAAAAAGAAGTTAAAAAAGGGTAATAAAATAGCTACTTTTTATAATCCGAGCATTGGAAAGTTCATGGACCAACGGTATTATAGGGTGTTTGGACAAGAAATGCCGAAAAGACGAAAAAGCCTTTGCAGTTAACGAGCATTAGGAATTTGGACTCTCAGCGAAGCAAAATGAGGATGTTAGGGACATTCGGTGCAATTTCGTCGATTTTGAGACTAAATCAAAGAATTTGGTTTAGTTGAGGGACAAATGATGTAATTTAATCTTTTGACCAATGGCTAGCCATAGTGCACCATCCCATGTTAGCCATTCGTCCCTTGCCAGTGAAACCACTGGTACCATTTTTTTTTTGTTTTTTTGTTTTTTGTTTTGTTTTGTTTTGTTTTTTTTAGTGACTGAGTGAGTGGAGTATTTTAATTATGTTTTGATAGGACCCACATGCACCAATTAATAGTTACCGGTTGTTATTGCTAAGGAGAGTGGGTATTTTAGTTAGTGGGAAGATGTTAAGGTGATGCTAAAGTGACACACTAATAATAGTTATTGTTGTTGTGCTTCACCTAGCTCTCTAAAAACAAATCCTAGCTATTGTTAGTTGTCTATATATACCTCCTTTTGAGACACTACTATGTACTAAGTGTACGTCTAAGTTGATTTTTTCTTATATCACTTAACTATTTATTTAATATAATGAATCAGAATTGTGTCTTGCTAGCAATTTTGGCTGTTTCATTGCTTGCAACAATTGTACCTTGTTTCTCGTCATCCTCCACATCAAAACGATTTGAGTTCTATGTACTATCTTTATCTCTCTCTCTCTTTCATGCATAACTTAGTTTCATTGCTTTAACTTGGAACCTAATAACGCAGCGTCTAACAACGTAAACAAAGCATAGTTGAAACTATTGATATAAAAGCTATAACTGTATGTGAAATTTTTTATTCAGGTTGAATGGAAGAATGTAAGTCGTTTATGCAGTAGAAAAGCCATATTGACAGTAAATGGGGAGTTTCCAGGACCAACAATTGCGGTAAATGAAGGAGAAAATGTGGAGATCAAGGTTACCAACGGCGTTTCTATAAACACCACTATCCATTGGTAAGTTGCGATAGATTTGTATAAATTATACGGAGTATATCATATATATTCCAATGTGGCTAAGGCAATGCTTTGACTCTCAATTCCAAAATATATGAATGTTATGGGAGCAGGCACGGAATCAAGCAACTGAGAACCGGATGGGCAGACGGTCCAGCATACATTACACAGTGTCCCATAAGACCAGGCCAGTATTATACTTACAAGTTCACGGTTACGGGCCAAAGGGGCACCCTTTGGTGGCATGCTCATATAGCATGGCAGCGTGCCACAATCTATGGTGCCATCATCATATACCCTCGTATGCCATATCCATTCTCTACTTCAATTGAAGCTGAAATCCCCATAATATTTGGTAATTATCAGCATCGTCTTGTCATTATATTTTATCTTTCTTCAGTTGTTTATATAAAATGTTTTGATATGTCAATATCATTCGCAGGAGAATGGTGGAACTTACCTGTTGAAGGAATAGAAGATGAAATGTACAAATATGGCATTGGTCCAAACTCTTCCGACGCTTATACTATAAATGGTTTGCCTGGATCGCTTTACCCATGCTCAGCCAAAGGTAATATCATACATCAAATACAGTTTCAATCATATATAGGAGAGACATATAATGCTTTCAAGTGAGTTAAAATTTGAACACAAGTTTATGGTTTTTTGTTTATTAATTTTTTATAGTCTACCAAAAGACATAAAAGCCAACTATCTCCTTTTCAGTCTCCCAAACAGACAAACAAAGGTTTCTATACTCTAAATACGAATTTGATTTGTTTTTTATACTGTTTGTAGAAAATGACATGACAAAACTTCTAATATTTTAACTGAGTTCTAATCCAATCATAACTCATCTACTATCAATTAACAAATTGAACTGATTAGTACAGAATAGGACTTTCAAAACTATACATAGATTTGCAGGCAATGTAAAGTGCTCATTATGTTTTACCTTAATATTATTATAAGACAATAAATTCTTTAAGTAAAACGATTTAGGAGGTTCTATGGATTTAAAAAATATTTGTACTCATCTGATCGACTCGAACCATTGTAATTGTTCCAATTTTTTTATTTTTTTTTTGGAAGGCAAGTGTAATTGTTCCAATTTTTGTTACATATGTTATTTCAAGCATTATATTTGACCCCTAGATATACTTATGGAATTTTGAAGAATGTTGATAAAAAGAATAATAGAAGTCACATGCATAACTTAAGAACACCAAACATCCATCAGGTTAACAGATTGGAACAAAATTTAACACGGGAAACAAATGCTTAATAATATAGTCCTTTGTATGCAGATACTTTTATTCAGACTGTGGAAAGTGGGAGGACATATATGCTTAGAATCATTAACGCAGCGCTAAATGATCAGTTATTCTTCGCAATAGCCAACCATACTCTTACGCTGGTTGAGATTGATGCGTCTTACACCAAACCCTTCGATACTGAAGCCATAATGATCACTCCGGGACAAACATCTACTGTGTTGTTCACCGCAAATCAGGACAACCATGATACCACAGGATTGTTTGTAATGGCAGCTAGGCCTTACCTCACCACTGTATTCCCTTTTGACAACTCTACCACAGTCGGTTTCTTGAAATACAAAGGAACCATGGCGGAAAATATGGCTCTCCCAAAACCATCTGATATTGTTCTGCCTCACCATCTCCCTCGTATGGAAGATCATGCATATGCCACGAAATATGTTAGTCAACTTAAGAGTATCGGCACCAAGCAATACCCTTGTAATGTCCCAAGCAAGGTTGATAAACGTGTCATTATCACAATAAGTCTTAACCTTCAAGATTGTCCCGCTAACCAAACTTGCAAAGGGTATAATGGGAAGAGATTTGCAGCGTCCATGAACAACCAATCCTTTGTCCGTCCCCCCACCTCCATACTAGAATGGCATTACCACAACTACTCATCTGTAAAGTACTCTTCCGACTTCCCACAAAACCCACCAACTGTTTTTGACTATACAGGAGTGGATCCATTGACACATAACCTAAATCCCAATTTTGGTACAAAGCTCTTTGCGTTGGAGTATGGGACAAGATTAGAAATAGTGCTTCAAGACACGAGTTTCCTTAACCTTGAAAATCACCCTATTCATATTCATGGTCATAACTTTTTCATTGTAGGTACAGGATTTGGGAATTATGATGTAGAGAAGGATACTGCAAGGTATAACCTTGTTGATCCGCCTGAGAGAAACACTGTTGGCGTACCGATGGGGGGATGGGCCGCCATTCGAATTAATGCTGATAATCCAGGGGTATGGTTTATGCATTGTCATCTTGAAGAGCACACTTCGTGGGGTCTTGCTTCCGGCTTCATTGTGAAGAGTGGTACAAAGCCAACTCAAAGACTGCTTCCTCCGCCAGAGGATCTTCCAGAATGCTAACATCTTTTTTAAACATCGAAGCTAGAGATCCATATATACTTTCAATTGTTAGTTCTTACAGAAGATAAGTGTTTTATTTTATCCAGTTCTAAGTTGCTTGATTTCATGTCTGCTTACAGCAAACACATATATTTTCAAATTGAGTGTCGCATTGCTATAGCTACAATTAATTAATAAGATAATAATCAAAATTCTATTGACACTAACGAGTACATAGTGGTGTTTAAACATATATAGAATTGAAACACCATTGGAACCTCAATCTTCACATTCTCTCCTTCCTTTACGGCAATTGTAGGTGTTTTCATCCTGGATACTCCCGCATATATGTACTGCCAACATGGCTTTTTACTACACCGCTTACATTTTTCTGTTCAACCTAAATAAAACTTTCAAATACGGTTATAGCTTTTAGATCAATAAATCAACTATGCTTTGTTAATGTTGTTGGAAGTTTCATTAGTAGGGTCGAAGTTAAACTATCAATGTGATGAATTATGTAATAAATAAATTGAGGATTTTGTTTGAAGTATACATTGACCTCAAACCCGTTTTGATGAGGATGTAGACGAAAAAAAGGAACAACTGTTGCAAGCAATGAACAATTGAAGTTTCCGGCAATACATGGTTTTTATTCGTTACATTTTACAACTAGTGAACTATATAAGAAAGATTAAACTTGATACGTAGTAGTCTCTTAAAAGAAGTATATATGACAAACACATTTCAATTAAAATAATCATAACCATACATATATGTTATATATGTTATAATTTAACACTTATGAGTTGTCAATAAGTATTCATTTCCAAGGTCCTTGTCAATCGACTTCTCCAACTGTTATCTAGGTTGTTAGTGAGTTTCAAAGAAATTCGCAAAAGATAGACAACTTATATGCGGTCCTCTAATGGTATAGAAACCATCTCTTTGGCCAACAGCCAAGAAGTAGTCTATGTCATTTTTAAGTTGTGTCGAAAAACCAATTGACTGATTGACTCCCTTTCTTGGAGATTTTTGGATAACATAATGTGGCAAGTGGGGTTTAGTAAGAAATGGAGAAATTGGATTGACGGGTAACTTGAATCCGGGTATGCTTCGGCACGACGACACAGATATCCAACTAGAGGATTCAAAATTAAAAAATGCCAAAGACAATCTATCACCATTTCTTTTAGTATCAATTTGATGAAAGCACTTTTTGTTTCACTAACTAATGTCATGACAAAAGGTATCTTTGAAGGTGTCTAAGTTGGTTCAAACAACATCGACATTACCCACCTCCAGTTTGCAAATAAATGCACTTATAATGAGTAAATGGTCAACTGATATGCGAAAAACCTTTGACGCATCCGATCTTAATGTTTTAATTTGGATTCGTAGTTAAAGGTTAGCTTCTTTAGAGAGTAAACTTGTTGGCCTTGGGGTCGCAAACCATGCATCTCTAGCTAGGCTTGCATGTACCTTTAGATGCAAGCTTCATCAATTATTGCTCTTATCCTAGTCATTCCATTGTAGCAAATTAAACATGAACAAAGGTTCTAATTGGAAACAAGCCTATGATGGAGGTAAACTCATCAAATTTATATCGGTTCTTTGTGCACTTGGAACTTCTTTTCTATTTTTATATCCCCCAAATCCATCTTAAATTACCTTGAAACTTAAACACAACTGTTTTTGGTCTAGGAATTTAGACACCAATAAATTGGCTTGGATTGATTGGAAAAAAGTTTGTTCCCCACATTATTGTGGCAGTTTAGGATGTGAACATATAATCTCGATGTTACTTCTCTATATAACTCGAAGGACTAAAGTTGCCGAATATAAAGTATATAACCGAATGTTAGTTATTTCGGTTGTTAGTTAAATTAGTTAAAGTTAGTTAGGTGGTTACAAAAACCGAACAGGTGTGTTGTTTGGGTGATACCCATTCGAACAAACACAACCAAGGGACACACCCTTTGGGAACAGTCACGATGGTTCAATAACAACCATTCGTATAGTATAAATATGTATGTACACATAACGTTTACACGTTAGACGATTAATATTTATTCAGTTTACTTATTGCAATTTCATATATCGACTCACTTTGAGACCAACATTTGGCATCAAGAGCCACGCTCGTTACAAACATTCAAAAACCAGAAACCCCTAACGAGACATAAGGAATATGGTACTAGTGACATTCTGAAGCCTACGTTGGAGGTACGTGAATCTGATGAGTCGTTGCTTGAAAAAGTGAAGCTGGTTTCACTTGAAGTGTTTGCTAATGTTGTTAATGATTCGCATGGGGCTGATAAAGTTGTTTTGGATGATGTGGAGCAGCTTCATGATTCACCTAATTCGTCTTCTAATGGCTCTAAACAGCCTAATGTGGAACAATTGATTGCTAATGCGCATAAGAATTTTGATGAAGCCATGAATAAAATTCAATGTGAGATTTTTGCTAATAAGGTTTCCTCTTCTGATTTGCACAATTCGAGTGGTATAGGGCAAGATTCTAATTCGAAAGGTAATGAAGTTAATGCTACAGGTACTCCTCCTTCGAGTTTTAGTGTTGCTATGCAAACCCAGAAGTTTGGGACAAATGTAAATATGAATAAGAGTGCAACTTCTGTTAGGCTATTAAGGTAGTATTTAACGCATGAGCCACTGTTTACAACCCCTATGGTTGTGCCGTGCATGGCATAGGGCGAGATAAGAGCTCATAGAATTGGAGAGATATGTATGCCACTCCATGAGTTATTAGGAATACACCCTTCATCCACACAAGTAACATACATATCAATTAACCGGTAAAAGATAGTTAGGGAGTAAGGAAATCTAAGTAAACACAACTTTTCTCCATATTGTTTTCACAACCACACTAGTTTAGTTATTTATTTTGTTTTAATTTGCATAAGTAGTAAACTTGGGTTAGTTGACTAACAACTAATTCCGCCCTTCTTCCAAAACCGAGATTTTACTTGCTTTCCATAAAATATAAAAATACAAAAAGAATCTTCCTTCCACCTTTAGACCTATTAGAGTAGTTTTTCTATCCTAACGAACACTATTCTTTGTGAGAGAATGATCAATCCCCCGTACTTACCACTATCCTATACTACATCGGTCAGGTACACTGCCTGGTGGGGTTGTAAGCCTCTTGAGATCCCTCGAGAGGTAAAACCTGTTGTAAGGTCACAAAACCACGCATCAGCTACTCTTGTGGATGATGGTGGTCATCCTATTCCGTCTACCTCTTCCATTAAGAGGGCTAACCCATTTTCAAAGGTGGGTGAGGTTGTGGTTTCTGATAGTGATGATGATGAGGTTCTTAACAAGTTCGACGAATCAGCAAATCTTTTTGGTGGTGGTCATGAGCGTGAAGATGAGTTTGATGACTATGATGATTATTCGAAGCAAATTTATGATCTTCCAGGGAATTTGGATGCTCTTAATGCCATGAATGGCTTTAATATCCAAGGTCGTAGGAAGTAAGTTATAGTTTTGTCATAGTCTTTTGTTATCATGTGGTTAGTGGTTTTGTTTTCTTGTTTAGAAAATAGGCAGTATCTCGTTATGTAAGCTTTTCGCCTATGTAACGGGCTGAGATATGGGATCCACCCATATCCGTTGTACTTAAATGCTTTTTGGAGTAATATATTTACCGGGTCGTTGACCTTTTACCCAAAAAAAAGACATAAGGAAACCAAAACAGAAAGAACACGCTGAAACCTTGGTTTCAGAAGAAGAAATACGCGACGTTCAAAAGAAAGGAACGCTGCCTGGATAACTAGGACACAAGGAAAGTAGTGCACGACCGTACTTGTGTAGAAATTGCACACGAGAAGGCACCAAACGAAGTGGTGACTTATTGGTTTGTGTTGGTGTGACTGTTGTACGCGGCAGGAACAAAAGAAAAGAAAACAATAGTTTGCAGAAACTCTTGTTTTGTGATTAACATCACACGACAACAAAACCAGGAGACCCATTGTTGTATTCTAACGTAACAATTTGGAAGAGAAAGACGTCAAGAATAAGAGAAGACCCACTATTGCTGCATAACGCAATACGTTGGAAGAAAAAAGGAGGTTGCGTGGTTGAAGAAGGTATACCGAGAAGCAGAAACAATCTAGGATTGTTTTTTGGAGACACGCTAGCNCATTACTTGATGGTTCGGGTTCGACTATTGAGAAGATACGGGTTGAATACGAGTGGAAACCACCTCGCTGTGATAACTGTAAGATCTTTGGTCATATTCTGATTGATTGTCCTAAAGTTGTTGCACCTCCAGTTCAGTCTACTAAGCCTGTCAATGATGGTTTCATGACTGTCAATAATAAAAAGAAAGGTAAGCAAGGTGGTTCTACAACTCAGGGTAAAGGAGGGTTTACTAAACCTGGTGTGGGTAAGCAGTTTCAGTATCAACCCAAAAAGAATCCTCCTGAACCTAAGAAGGTGGATAGCACTAAGAAAAAGGCTTCTGATGTGCCTAGTACGAGTGGAACGAAGCTTTCTACATCTAATCAGTTTGCTTCTCTTAATATGGATAATACGGATGCTGACAACAACAAGGATGTGGATGCTGGTCGTACAATGGAAGTTACTACGGATGAGTCTACTAAGACAGGTAATACAATGGAAGTTAATGAGGAAGAGTCTAGTAAGGGTTCTACTCCTATAGTTGAGAAAATTGGTAAGCTTGAAAAGCTACTTATTGATGGGAAAGCTACTCTTGTGGATGATGATGGTCATCCTATTCCATCTACCTCTTCCACTAAGAGGGCTAACCCATTTTCAAAGGTGGGTGAGATTGTGGTTTCTGATAGTGATGATGATGAGGTTCTTAACACGTTCGACGAATCAGCAAATCTTTTTGGTGGTGGTCATGAGCGTGAAGATGAGTTTGATGACTACGATGATTATTCGAAGCAAATTTATGATCTTCCAGGGAATTTGGATGCTCTTAATGCCATGTATGGCTTTAATATCCAAGGTCGTAGGAAGTAAGTTATATTTTTGTCATAGTCTTTTGTTATCATGTGGTTAGTGGTTTTGTTTTCTTGTTTAGAAAATAGGCAGTATCTCGTTATGTAAGCTTTTCGCCTATGTAACGGGCTGAGATATGGGATCCACCCATATCCGTTGTACTTAAATGCTTTTTGGAGTAATATATTTACCGGGTCGTTGACCTTTTACCCAAAAAAAAGACATAAGGCAACCAAAACAGAAAGAACACGCTGAAACCTTTGTTTCAGAAGAAGAAATACGCGACGTTCAAAAGAAAGGAACGCTGCCTGGATAACTAGGACGCAAGGAAAGTAGTGCACGACCGTACTTGTGTAGAAATTGCAAACGAGAAGGCACCAAACGAAGTGGTGACTTATTGGTTTGTGTTGGTGTGACTGTTGTACGCGGCAGGAACAAAAGAAAAGAAAACAATAGTTTGCAGAAACTCTTGTTTTGTGATTAACATCACATGACAACAAAACCAAGAGACCCATTGTTGTATTCTAACGTAACAATTTGGAAGAGAAAGACGTCAAGAATAAGAGAAGACCCACTATTGCTGCATGACGCAATACGTTGGAAGAAAAAAGGAGGTTGCTTGGTTGAAGAAGGTATACCGAGAAGCAGAAACAAGCTAGGATTGTTTTTTGGAGACACGCTAGCAATACAAGAACAACGACAACGAAAAAAAACAACCTGATAATTTGTTTTTGAAAATATCGTGGGGTATTTTTGATTTGTTGTGGGTTATACGGTGTGGAACAAAGAAGAAAAAGGTATTGTGGAACGCGTTTAGAGAAGATACAAGCAACAAGGACAACAAGATACAAGCAATTTGCTATCTTGTTTAGAGACATACTACCGTCGTAGTATTAGAGAAGAAAACAAGCAAATCTGCTTGTTTGGATAAATACCAAAAGGTATTTGATTTACTTTGTGGTTAGGAACTTGGAAATCAAAGAAAAACAACAACAACAACTTGTTGTTTGCCGAAAATACTTAAAGTATTTTGAAAGGAAGCCAAGAACAAGGAATAGACTTCGATGAAGTATTTGCACCAGTTGCTAGGATAGAGACAGTTCGTTTGATATTAGCACTAGCAGCATATCATGGTTGGCAAGTACACCACTTAGATGTAAAATAAGCATTTTTACATGGAGAATTGAAGGAGGAAGTCTATGTTACACAACCTGAAGGATTTATTCAAGAAGGAAACTCAGGAAAAGTCTGCAAGCTAACTAAAGCTTTGTACGACTTAAGACAAGCACCAAGAGCTTGGAATGTGAAGCTTGATCAAACCTTGAAGTCATTAAACATTAAGAAATGTAATCTCAAACAAGCAGTTTACACGAAGAGAAGCAAGACTTCTACACTTATAGTTGGAGTATATGTATATGATTTGATAATCACGGGCACTCCAAAGAAAGAAATAGACTTGTTCAAATCCCAGATGAAAGACAAATTCGAAATGAGCGACTTAGGGTTGCTAGCTTATTACCTTGGGATAGAAGTTACACAGAGAGGAGGAGAGATTACAATCAAGCAAACAGGATACATTAATAAGATCTTGAAAGAAACAAGTATGATGGACAATAATGATACGAAGATACCAATGGATCCCGGCACTAAGTTGGTCAAGGCGGAAGATGGAAACTCAGTTGACGCAACTTACTACCGTAGTTTAATTGGAAGTCTCAGGTACTTGCTACATACAAGACCAATCTTAGTTACTCAGTCGGACTACTCAGCAGATTTATGCAAGACCCGAAGGATCATCACCTGAAGGCAGTGAAACAAGTAATCCGATACATCAAAGGAACAAAGGAGCATGCCATAATATACAAGAAAGAAGGCGGGTACAAGATTACAGATTACAGTGACATTAGTTATGGAATCAACACCGATCAAGGAAAAGGAACTACTGAAATCGTATTTTATTTTGGAGAGTCACCTATTACTTGGTGTACTCAGAAGCAACTAACAGTGGCGCTATCATCATGTGAATCATAATTCATGACGGCTACTGGAGCAGCATGTCAAGCTTTATGGTTAAAACGACTACTTAGTGAATTAACTGGATGGCAAGAAAAGAGGATAACGCTTAGAGTTGACAACATATCAGCAATAGCACTCGTAAAGAACCCAGTTTTTCATGGAAGGAGCAAGCACATCGACATTCGCTATCATTTCATTCGTGAATGCGTAGAGAATGGTCATATAAATGTGGAACATGTTAGTGGAGAACTACAAAGAGCAGATATCTTAACAAAGGCCTTACCAAGATTGAAGTTCGTGACTATGCGACAAATGCTCGGAGTTCAAGACTTAGGACGAAGCAACGATCAAGATTAAGGAGGAGAATGTGAACATATAATCACGATGTTACTTCTCTATATAACTCGAAGGACTAAAGTTGCCGAATAGAAAGTATATAACCGAATGTTAGTTATTTCGGTTGTTAGTTAAATTAGTTAAAGTTAGTTAGGCGGTTACAAAAACCGAACATGTGTGTTGTTTGGGTGATACCCATTCGAACAAACACAACCAAGGGACACACCCTTTGGGAACAGTCACAATGGTTCAATAACAACCATTCGTATAGTATAAATATGTATGTACACATAACGTTTACACGTTAGACGATTAATAGTTATTCAGTTTACTTATTGCAATTTCATATATCGACTCACTTTGGGACCAACATAGGAGACATCAGTCTCCATGTTCTTAACTTAGCAACGGTCACATAACGATGGTGCCATATCCATTCGGGCCATAACTCTCTATGTAAAAAGGCTACCTCATCCATGATCTATCCATGTCAATGGCCGGCTCAACTAAAACATCATCTCCATCAAACGTCTCCCTAATATTATAAGGATAAGGCGACGTGATCTAGCAAAATACAATATAGACTCAGATTACATCTTTAATGGGAAATTAGGAGATGGATAGGGACCTTGCTTTCAAAACATCATTTCCCGATGATTACGCCTACTGGAAACTGCCAAGGAGTGTTGTAACATGATAGATCGATGCAGCCTTGTGACTTTGTGATTGAAATTCTATGTACCTCGTGGGCCAAAACAGCCCAATTCAAGAGCTACTGGACTACCTTGTTAAATACTAGTACTGTAGTATATATGGATATTTATTTGTTCATAATCTATGTAAAGGGTTCTTTATGACTCACATGGTGCATATCATATTGATAGTAGAAAAATGAATGGTGTTTTGGTTCACACGCATTTCATAAGTTGGTGCATATCATAACATACAGTAGTTGTTACGACTACTTCCTTGCAAACAAAAATCATGGGCCCCTTTGCATAGGCAATGCAAATTGACATCTTTGTCCAATATTAATGCAAGACATGAGCATCCCATGTTAGTGAACCCCACAGCCTCCCTCAATTATCGTATACTTCAAATTAGTATCATTATACTATACACAACTTGACACCACAATGGACAATCCTTCACCAAACTAGCAAAGCAATATATGAATCATTTACTTAGTGATGACCCTGGTTCGATTGCGGTTAAACTTTAAACATCACTGATCTTTTAAGCATTATATGCCAAATCCAACAACATAGAAGCATAAGTACAATTCAACATTAAAGTAAACAAAGAGAAAACCTTTCGGAACGATTATAACAATTATAGTAATGTATAGACTAGAACTAGCAAAAACGAACATACAACAAAAATTACATTTCATGTACCCAATAACACATACAGAGAAGACAATATCCCTGTTACAGAATAAACACAAGAAAAGCCTACATGCTATCAAATAGTTGGCGAATGGACACATAAAGCATATAAAGAGAAAGTAAATGAAGAGTGGGAGATGGATGGAACATACTTGTTGATGAAGAGTCATTGATTTCAGACGAATCAACGGCTAATGGCATTCCATCATTCAGGGTGCATGACTCTGGAATGGAATTAACGTCATTGCTCATCATCGTGGCTCTAAGTATAGCAGAAACCGTGTCTATGTATGCCGACCTATTCTTGGCAAGAAGCCATGTTAAACCCATCTGCTCACAGTCTTCGTTGAGAATTTTGCTTGTTCTCTCTTCTGATTTGTTTGCGGTTACATTATCAACCTTGTTCAGCTGCATATAACAATAAACACATCACTTGAAAGCATCATCTGAAGCTGGTTCTTTTAAGCACTAAAAGTTGTTCCTTGTGCTGGATTTGTTCATTCTGGCTTTTTTTAGTTAAATGGTTTAGCATTGTTTAGTTCACTGGCCATGATTCGTAATATAAGTCGAGACAATAAATAATGCAATTACCATGAGTGGCGGACCCATGACTAGTAGTTATANTACTTCCTTGCAAACAAAAATCATGGGCCCCTTTGCATAAGCAATGCAAATTGACATCTTTGTCCAATATTAATGCAAGACATGAGCATCCCATGTTAGTGAACCCCACAGCCTCCCTCAATTATCGTATACTTCAAATTAGTATCATTATACTATACACAACTTGACACCACAATGGACAATCCTTCACCAAACTAGCAAAGCAATATATGAATCATTTACTTAGTGATGACCCTGGTTCGATTGCGGTTAAACTTTAAACATCACTGATCTTTTAAGCATTATATGCCAAATCCAACAACATAGAAGCATAAGTACAATTCAACATTAAAGTAAACAAAGAGAAAACCTTTCGGAACGATTATAACAATTATAGTAATGTATAGACTAGAACTAGCAAAAACGAACATACAACAAAAATTACATTTCATGTACCCAATAACACATACAGAGAAGACAATATCCCTGTTACATAATAAACACAAGAAAAGCCTACATGCTATCAAATAGTTGGCGAATGGACACATAAAGCATATAAAGAGAAAGTAAATGAAGAGTGGGAGATGGATGGAACATACTTGTTGATGAAGAGTCATTGATTTCAGACGAATCAACGGCTAATGGCATTCCATCATTCAGGGTGCATGACTCTGGAATGGAATTAACGTCATTGCTCATCATCGTGGCTCTAAGTATAGCAGAAACCGTGTCTATGTATGCCGACCTATTCTTGGCAAGAAGCCATGTTAAACCCATCTGCTCACAGTCTTCGTTGAGAATTTTGCTTGTTCTCTCTTCTGATTTGTTTGCGGTTACATTATCAACCTTGTTCAGCTGCATATAACAATAAACACATCACTTGAAAGCATCATCTGAAGCTGGTTCTTTTAAGCACTAAAAGTTGTTCCTTGTGCTGGATTTGTTCATTCTGGCTTTTTTTAGTTAAATGGTTTAGCATTGTTTAGTTCACTGGCCATGATTCGTAATATAAGTCGAGACAATAAATAATGCAATTACCATGAGTGGCGGACCCATGACTAGTAGTTATCAGGTGCATTTCATTGAAACTATAGAAAACTTGCAACACAAATTGTATGATGAGAGGACGAAAAATGTGTGGTGGAATTTGTAACACCTTGCAATAGTCAAAAGGCAGAGTAACTGTAAAGATAGTTGATGTGCCAAATATCATAATAAAAGCTTTACTAGTACAAAACACAACTGATTTCACCCCAAGAAAGAAACTTAGGAGGTCTTAATGCAACTGAATATACTTCCCATGAATTTCAACCTGCCTTGGTTCAACCCATATCATTTCATTATATATCTTTTGGCGTAACCCATTTGACCCATTCAAGAGAGAAAATAACCTAATCAACTTATTTATACACTAACAAGTCTTGCCACTTCAAGATTAAAGCAAACAATTTTGTGAATACTCACAAAAAAGTTTCACATGTCATTAACTTATGTTTTTTTCTATGTCGATATTGTGTGTACAGAAACAAAAATAATTTCTTTCATTCTTAATCAATAATTCCAAAAACAGGCCATTCACAGCCTGCAATAAGGTATGAAATGTCATCTTGGAGTTATTCAAAACAAAAGTGGATAATATCTATTAAATGTCATCGAAAGCAAACACGAATATATGAACCAATTTGTTTGTTTAAATTAAGAGAGCTAGAGTCTTGTCCATTACTTACAATGCAAATATCCTCCCCCACTTCCAAAAAAATATATATTATTGAAAATAATGTATCTGACCATATATGCTATTCGTTTCGTGTTCATTTATGATCAAGATCATTGCAACTACCACATGGCTTTTTGTGTACATTTTGACACAATATCACCTCATTCAAGGGAAATGAAGTTTGGATCAGTTTCTATTTAGTAACTGTACCAGCCCAATCAATAATAAGAGATTAAGTTGGGAATGCAGTGACAGTGATCTGATAGTGATATACTTCAATGTCTCTGTCGAATTTTTAGAATTCCCTTTCTTAAGATAGAAAATTCCCTTTCTTATAACAGCATCTCCAATGCTATAAACTTTACTAACAATTATTAAACACATGCAGCCGTAGATGATAACTTTTCCTTAGGCCAATTTGTTTTCACCATACTCGCTATTTCTTAATTTACAAACTTTCAACAAAAAGCAAACTAATATTTCTTAAAACAGATAATAAGTTAACAAAAGGTTTCTAGCCTAGCGGTATCTGTTGGTCTTCCCGAAGGGATTGAGGGTATAAGTTCAACTTGAAACATAGGTGTAATTTTGGCCTTTAGAGGGTGAAGGTCTTTGACTTTATAAAAATCAGTTGGTAAGTTTGAATTTAACATAGATATTTCAAAACAGTTCTTCCAACACATGAAGACTATATGTGTACATCTTGCTCAAGTTTGATACAGAATACTAATGATAACAGTAAGAATATTTTGGTCGACACACATTCATGAGGTGAGTCGCTCTCCCAGGCATGTCTAACCGATTCGAGTATTTCTTAATCAAATTTGACATGAGAAAAACATATGTTTGTTCTATAGAATAAAACAACGTAACAAATATAAATCCTGATCTAATATGAAAAATCTATAGAAACCTCACCATTTAAATGCATTTAATCATCTACATCATACATACAAACATCCTATCCTATCCCTATTTGTATCCTGAAACAAAATCGTCCATTTATCACTTTTATTGTTTGTGTAATAATCCATCTATGCCTGTCATAAACCTTGATATATATCATATTACTCCACAAGTTTAGCAATCAATGTTTGAACAAGAAGGGAAAACCTCAAATACAATGGACCAAAAGCAATGACGTCAATGACAAACCAACTCACAAGTAAAATAGTTTTTCAAATGTCTTTTTGGTATAATATAAAAATGATATTGTGTTAGGGGTATATGCTAACTTAATTAAGCTCAAGTCACTGAAAAAAAAAATAAATAAATAAAGGTCTTTTACTCCAATGGTAAAATGTAATTCAATGACTAACAATGACTAATTTAAGCCAAAAAAAAAAAAAAAAAAAAAAAAAAAAAAAAAAAAAAAAAAAAAAAAAAAAAAAAAAAAAAAAAAAAAAAAAAAAAAAAAAAAAAAAAAAAAAAGTCACTAGCCAAGCTCCCCTTAGATATGCTTGTTGGAAATTTACTGGTGTGTGAATGGTTTATAATCTGGATATTAATCTAAATCATGTAATTACTTTCAAATTAAAGTATTTCGACCTTATATGCCTCGGGTTTACGAAATCCTTAATCGGATAAGACAAATTGGCAATTGAAATCTAAGGCACGAGAAATCAATGAGAAATGTTAGAGTATTGTTTGATGTTATGTTCTGCAAATGAGACTAGAAGTGTGGTTATAACCACCAACCGAAATTCGGTTATTTCGGTTATTTACCAATCATTGTACGTGTTGGTTAGTAAAAGACACGTCGGTTGGGTTTTGACCCTCGCGTCTTTGTCGTGGAGGTATCAAGCTAACTATAACGAGTGTGCATTTCGCATCTCCTAACTCGTCTTGAGCTAAACTTAAGGCCGTTGGTATTTAGTAAAAGACAGTCACCTAAAATAATTGATAACACAAAAATTAATTAAGCTCAAGTCAATGGAAAAAATAAAGTCTTTCATTCCTATTGTAAAAAGTCATTAAGTGAATAATTTAAGAAAAGAAGTAACTAATGTCTTAATCAAGCTCCCGTCACATATGCCTTGAAAAAACTAAGAATAATTATTGAGAAATGATACATAGGCCTAAAAATAGACCTAAAAGTGGACCTAAACACATGTGGCATGATCCGGATGGGTTGTTAAATAAGTGGGTCCCTGTCTGCAGCAATCAGGATCATGTCACATGTTTTTAGGTCCATAATTAGGTCTATTTTTAGGTCCATGTATCATTTCTCTAATTATTTGTTGCAAAAGAAAAAGGTACTACTAGTAGTATAAAAGTAGGTGATTAGCACGCGCCAAAACAACCACTGCAACATACTACATACTGTAGCACGTTAAAGTAAGGACCACTAACTTTACCAAATTCAAGCAAACATTTTAAAGACAAGAACCCTAATATACGAAAAGTAAAATTTCATATTTAGTGCAAATCCAAAGAAATAAAGTAACATAAAAACTAACCATTTGTAGGGTTTTCAAGCATTTAGTGCATCCATTATTCAAGCAACTTTTTTCCAGCTTCTTAACTCTATGGTTCCCAACTAAATCACCCGCCTTATTAACCGAAAAAGCTTGGGGACAGCTCAAAGGATGCAACCTAATACCACATTCACAATACACAACATCACACGTCTCATTCATTCTCATCAACTCAATGCCTTTAGCTTTAAGTCCATTCTCAAGGTTATCAATACACGTCTCAGAATCATTTGGTAACATAGGCAGATCATGATCATAGTACGTTTGTTGTGATTGGTTAATTATTGTCTTTCCAAGTGCAGTTGAGGAATAAGCTGAGTAAAGCCATGCAGCAAGTACTGGGCAGCACTTATACCGTCTAAGGGCTGCTCCTGCACCTGACTCGCTGTTGTGTTTACTAGTACAAGCATGTTTAATGCTTGTAAAAAGATTATTTGGAAGGTCTAATGGGCATCCTGAGGTGGCAGATTGCTCGGGAAATGCGGGGATAGTTGTTAGTGGTGGTGGGTGGAAAGACTGGACGGTGGTTGGATCAGCTGACGTGACGGTGAGGCGAAGAAAAAGAATAATGACAAGTGGGAATAAGAAGTACAACTTCATAGTACTAGTAGTAGTAGTATGGATGAAATGGAAGAGAGGGAAGTAGGAATGACATTAAAGAGAGAAGGAGATGAGTGGTGTTGCTTTATCGAGTGGTGTGTGTTTAGAAAGTGAGTTTTGGGGGGTGCTGCAATTATTTAATCAATTTTACTTTAGGTAATTATGGAGTGTAGACTTTTATTTCGGGATGAGAGTAGAGATGGCAACGGCGCCGGGTATGCGAGGAATGGTTGATACCATCCTCATCCCTGAAGTTAGATAGTTATCCCCATCCCCATCCCCATCCCCGTCGGGGGTCACAATTGCATCCCCATCCCCATCCCCAATGGGGAACGGGGATCCCCAATGGAGAATCGGGGATTTTTCCCCATTACATAATTGACATTTTAAATAGATTTCAAATGGTGCAATCATACTAAAAGCAAACAAAATTCATTCATTAGATTAAGTTCAAGCATTCGACAAAACATAGTAAAGAGTACGACTTATCGTAAGTACGAAAACGACTACAATTGGAAAAAAAACGCGAACTAATCCAACATGAAAAGGAACAACGACCATTAACAAGAGTATATTAGCTATTAATTGAGAAGATTTTAAATATTATATACATATATAATTATATTCATGTATAAAAGATACGGGGACGGGTTCGGGGACGGGTACGGGGACCCGAGGGTATTATCATCCCCGCCTCCATACCCGCTTTTGAGTAATGGGGATTCCCCATCCCCATCCCCATCCCCATCCCCATCCCCATCCCCGGTCAACTCGGGGATTCCCCGGTCAAATCGGGGTCGGGTATCGGATTCTTCGTCGGATTCAGATTTTTTTGCCATCTCTAGATGAGAGTAACTGAAAATTGTAAAATATGAAGTAGTAAAATTAGGTATTGCAAAGATTAAAACGTTTTGGTGAGAAAGCTTTTGTTATGGTTAATGATAAAACATCTAATTAAGTATATGAAAACGATACAATCAATCTTTTAGATCATATATAAAAACCTCTAATACACAAACTCTGTGGTAGATGTGAGATCAATATATAACTCATATGTCAAAAGTTCCGTGAAGAACTC
This sequence comes from Artemisia annua, assembly GCA_014162995.1. NCBI lineage: Eukaryota > Viridiplantae > Streptophyta > Magnoliopsida > Asterales > Asteraceae > Artemisia > Artemisia annua. The sequence continues at coordinate 48,039 of LBNU01023816.1, forward strand.
TTTTTTACCAAAGAACCGCTGAACACATCCCGCCCGTCCATCTATTCTTCATCCAACGCTTGTGATTAATCTAATTTTAATATAATTAAATTACTAAGGGGCATTTTTGTAATATCCACAATCAAACTAAAGGGTTTGTTAAACCTCATTCATTTCATCACACAATCAAACTAACACCTGTTCCTCCACCAACCGCTTTCCCCAAATCTAACCCTAACTTTTTTTTTCCCAAATCAAATGCAAAATCAACCAAATCGGTTCTAAATAATGGACATACGACATGAAGTAGGACTATCTAAAGTTGAATCGATGTCTGAATCATGTTCATTTCAACTCGCCAATCAAAATGAGCATCAAATGTTGATATTGGTAAATTCTTTTTTAATATAATTCGATTTATTGTTCCTATTATTCGATTAATGCTATTTTGATTTTTATAGTGTTATTTGTTGAATTTATTAGAAATATATTGAATAGATTAATTGCTATTAGAAATATTTATTAGAAATATTGATAATAAGCCCCATCAGGCTGTTTGTAGTTGGGACTGTGATAATTGTTAAGTAGTTTTTATTTATGTCGAATTCAGTGTCTGTGTTTTATCAATATGGATAGGGTATATCTAAATGCTTGTCAATATCCCTGTCGAATTCGGTGTCTGAGATTTTGTGAGTGATGTACTGATGTATATGATGTGTTTTGTTTATAAGTGGATTTTGTTAGAATCATATATGATTCACATAGAATCATATATGATTCTATGTGAATCATATATGACTCTATTAGATTATTTTATGGTTATTAACATTTAAAATTTTTATGCAGGTCGTTCAAAAACTGTTGCGCATAAGCCTAAAGAGAAGATAACAAATGAATCATCTAAGAAGGCTAGGACTTTTGATAAACCAAAGTCAAAAGTTGTCAAACCTCAACCTCCTCCTGTTGCATGAGTTGAATTTTCATTCGCAAAAGATGTTTGATTTGGCTTTCAAGTTCCAGTCCGAGATACCTGAACAAACAAGGATCTCGATTATTGTGAATGCAATCAAGAACAGGGCCGATCGTGATCCAGAAAAAGACGTTCGTGAAGAAAATGTGCTTAAGATTGATGTTGATAAATAGATGTCGTTAAGTGATTGTGTACTAATGGTAGTTTTGGGGTAAACTGATGTTGATAAATAGATGGGTCCCTCTGGTGCTCCTAGTTAACTGATGTATTTTGGTAAAATCTGATGGTAGTATATTTGGTAAACTGATGGTAGTATTGAACAAATTCTGATGGGTAGTATATGAAATGGTAAACTGATTGTATTTTGATGTGTGTTTTAATTTTTCTGATGGGTAGTATATGTTTTAAGTTTATCTTTTATTTTGAATCACATATGATTCTGAAAGAATCATATATGATTCTATGTAAATCATATATGATTCTTTGTGAATCATATATTAAAAGTAAACATAGTAATCCTTACATATATTCAGAATCACATATATTCAAAATCACATATATTCAGAATCACTTGTCAAATAACAAAAAAAATTCAATTAAACATAGTTGAATCAAGATCCTCATAACACTTTTCCAACAGTGCAATAATAATAAACAAATTTAAAGAAATTGTTATTCAAGAAGCGTTAGTCGCTTGTTCAGCTGTGACATTTCTCGTTGCTTGTTCACTTGAATCAGTTCCATCCTTTTGTGCAGCAGCAATTCTCTCAAGTTTTGCAATATACTTTGGATTGAATGGACAAGTCAACTTGGTGTACTTGTTAGTCTTCTCACCACAAAATCCACATTTCCTTTTCCGCTTAGATGTTTCTTCAAGTGTTATTTTAGCATATTTGTTGTACATTTCAACACATTCCTCTATCGTATTAAACTTTTTCCCCTCAACAGGTAAATAAATATCATCAACAACAGGTTCCCAATTAACAGATCCCCCGGGAGTTTCTTCATGTGCGTATAAAGTCGGCCTTGGTGTCGTCACATATGCTGAAATATAGTATTTTCATTAGAATCATATATGATTTCACAAGAATCATATATGATTCTACAAGAATCATATATGATTTTTTTCTTTTTTGATTTACAGAATGTATAAAATAGAAAAATAATAAACAAATTTAAATAAATTGTTATTCAAGAATCATATCAAATCTGCTGAAATATCAAACAAAAGGTATTCAATTAAACATAGTTGAATTAAGATCCTCATAACACTTTTCCAACAGTGCAATAATAATAAACAAATTTAAATAAATTGTTATTCAAGAAGCGGTTATTCGCTTTTTTAGCTGCGACATTTCTTGTTTGTTGTTCACCTGCATCAGTGCTAGGCTCTTGTGCAGCAGCAATTCTTGCGTTAGTCGCTTGTTCACTTGCATCAGTTCCACCCTTTTGATGCTGAAATATAGTGATTTTCACTAGAATCATATATGATTTCACAAGAATCATATATGATTCTATGTGAATCCACTTATAAACAAAATACATCAAATACATCGATACATCACTCATAAAATCTCAGATGCCGAATTCGACAGGGATATTGACAAGCATTTAGATATATCCTATTCATGTTGATAAAACTCAGACACCGACCAAACGTACTCCTATTTCCGAAAACTTAAATTTTTTACAAGGATGCTTCAGTAGTAATGAATCAAATTTTTTACCAAAAAGTACCTGCATTAAGCATTGAAACGACCAAACGTACTCTTGTTTCTGAAAACTTAAATCGCCGAATTCAGAAATAAAACAACCTAACTTCTAATTTACACTACCATTTCTACCAAAACTACCTACATTTCATCCAAAACTGAACAGCGCAAATTTAAATAAATTGTTATTCAAGAAGCGTTATTCGCTTTTTCAGCTGCGACATTTCTTGTTTGTTGTTCACCTACATCAGTTCTAGGCTCTTGTGCAGCAGCAATTCTTGCGTTAGTCGCTTGTTCACTTGCATCAGTTCCACCCTTTTGATGCTGAAATATAGTGATTTTCACTAGAATCATATATGATTTCACAAGAATCATATATGATTCCACAGGAATCATATATGATTCTATAAGAATCATATATGATTCTACAAGAATCATATATGATTCTATGTGAATCCACTTATAAACAAAAAAATCCACATATGTGATTTTTTTCTTCTTTGTTACAGATAAAACAGAATCTATTAATAAGCTTAGAAAGCAAAAAAATAAGCTGAATCGCATATGATTATATGTGATTTGGCTTGAAACCATAAAAAACCTAAATAAACTGAATCATATGTGATTTACCTTTTAACCCTAAAAACCTAAATAAGCAACAAAATAAGCTGAATCACATGTTATTTACCTTGAATAGCAACTATATTGTCTTCTTCATCAGGATATTCAACAGCTTCCTCCATAACCTTGTTTCCATCATCCACCACTTGATGTTCATCAATGCAACTTGAACATCAACTAAATCAGAAACCACCACACTATTTTCATCAATCACAACTACAACATCAACTAAATTTGTTTCATGTAATTGATTATCATCCGTTTTACGAGTTTTGCTTGTGATTTATGTTTAATGGAACAAAAATTCAATCAAAATAAGCGGTTTTTAACTATTAACGATCTTATATCATGATTTTGGAGGTTAAATAGGAGTGAAATCGAAGTTGAATCGTGGTGTATTTATTGAATTGGTTTTGGATGGTGAGAGTGTTTGGTGTGTGTGTGTGTGTGTGTGTTTGACCTAATTTTTGGGGAAAAAAAGACCGATTCTTTTATTTTTAGTTTATATATTTGTCCTTTTTACCCCTCTTGTGTAATTATCTTATTTGATCTTAGCCTTTGGATCAAATTGGATTGTATGGTTAGGATTTATTGATTGGTTCTATGGCAAGTGTGGGTTCTTTATGGATCTCAGCTCTAACTCATATTTATAATAAAACCAATGAAGCAATTATAATCATCTATTTTTTTTATCTAAATTAATAAAAAAAATATTTTTCACATTTTTTTTAAACAACATATCTTACAAATGGTAAATCTTCAAGCTACAAAACATACACCATCGCGACGAGAATTAAATTATCTTTTTATAGATATACATTATTATATACTTTCGACGAACTTTTTTTTTAAAATTTCCGCCCAGAAAAATCACATGTGATTCGTAAAAATCAAATATGATTTGATTTTTACAAATCACATATGATTTTTACGAATCACATGTGATTTGTAAAAATCACAAAAATCACATGTGATTCGTAAAAATCACATATGATTTTATTTTTACGAATCACATGTGATTTTTTGGACGATTTTTTTTTTTTTTTTTTTTTTTTTTTTTTT